>JAULBX010014537.1:0-95169 GCA_032358255.1 Heterotrichella gracilis | reverse complement strand
GATTCGAACCTGCGACCCCTTGCTTAGTTGAACTCAAGACTCAACTCAAACTCAGGTGCTGAGCCAACGGCTGGGTCAACCGTTGGAGGGATCGTATGTAATTATAATCCCTGTAATGGGTTTTGACAATGAGGTATACGACCTTCCTGCCACACACCCACCGCCACCTTGGTTAGTTAGATGCATTCCAGCAAAATAGCTAGATTAGCAGTCAGTCTTGCACATGCGGCGCCACGCAGCTCTTTCCTGGCACTGTTTGAACCATCGATTGATCCCACCGCCACCTCCCCCCATCCAAATGCAACCTACCCCCATCCCACATGCAGGCTGAAACCTAAGCCTTGAACCCTAAACCTTAAAACCTTACACCTTAATTAGACCGCCCCCCGTCCCCTTGCAGGCTGAAGCACTACGACGGGTTCTCGAATTTTGCAAAGTACGTGAAAACCGTCACCGTCCCCACCCCCATGCCCAAGCCCATCCCCTGCAGTCCCAGGGATGTGTTTGTGGCCACACACCAAGGCACAGCGCATGCCGCAGCTGCAACGCAGGTGAGTGATGACGGGAGGGAGGGTGAGGAACTCCATAGCTTGTCTCATCAGTTGGGATATGATAAACCCTGTTGGGGTCCAACTACAGGGTAGCATGCTGGGGTATACCTCACGCCAGCGCAGTAGAAACCTGTCATGCAAAAACCCTGTCCATTAAAAACAGTCTAGGTTGGCGGGAAATGCTAAATTGGAAGAGGAGTATAAAATTGGCCGGAAAATACTGGAAAATCTAATTTCATCCAATGTGTGGTGCATGTTGCAGGCCCTCATGGAGAACCCCAATTTCATCTATTTCATCCAAGATTTCGAGCCCAATTTCTACCCCTGGTCAAGCGAGTGGAGCAACGCGGTGGACACCTACAACCCCCCGCATTTCCCGATATTCAGCACACATTTCCTCAGGTGCGCAAAGGGGCCTAATGTGGCTGGCAAGGGCAGCATCATCATTTCTGACAAGGGGTCCAGTGTGAATCATTGTAATATGGTTGTATCAAGGCCAATTTTCAACTTGGAGCCAGCAAAAGGCCGCAGGCAAAGCCACCTGCATCCACACCCTTGGCCCCAAACCCTGCGCGAGCACAAATCCTTGCAGGCACACCCTGTGCCTCTGCAATTAAAATAAGTATTAAAACTAGGGCACACACGGCAGTAAGCTGCTGACGGCTGGGAATGCCTTGTGTTTGTATGTTTATGTGTACTTTAAATGTGGAATTAACTAAGTGTTCAAACCCCCAACCTTGCAGCCAATTCTTCCAAGAAGAACGCATGGGCCTCTTTGCGCGCTGCACGCCCCCCCACTGCGCCCCCCTCCAGTGGTCCGCCCTCCCCGCCATACGCGCAGCACACATCCCCCGCACCCCCCACTACCCCCCCCGCCGCCGCCGCCTCATCACCTACGCCCGCCCCCACAAGCCCCGAAATGCCTTTGGCCTGACCATGGCTGTGCTGGAATCCGCCCTTTTGGAGGGGGTGTTTGATCCCGTGGAGGAATGGGAATTCCTGGGGGTGGGGGCCCCCGGGGACTACCCCGACCAGTGCTTTGGGGGTGGGGGAAAACCCCGAAATTCGACCGATTTGGGGTCCCCGGCCAATGGGACCGCCATAGCGTGCTTGAAGATGCTGGAGAGCATGACTGAGCCAGAATATTTCCAGCTCCTGGGGACCGGGGACGTGGGCCTATCCCTCATGATTTCGCCCCATCCCAGCTTGCCCCCCCTGGATTTTGCAGCCGCGGGGATGGCCACGGTCACCAACGAATTTAAAGCAAAACCCGCGTGGCAGCTCCGGGAAATCAGTGAGAACATCATCGCCGTGAAACCCTCGATTAGGGACCTGGTGGGGGGGTTGCGGGTGGCGGTGGAGCGGGCGAGGCAGGGGGAGGGAGGGGGAGAGAAGGCGGGGGAGGGGCTGCGGTGGCCCACCGAGTGGGATGATGATCGGTGTTATGGTCCCAAGCTGTTTGAGAGGGTGAGGGGGTGGATGAACTACACCAAGGTGGTGGGGACGTGAAGCGGTGGCGTGTCATGTTGATGGTTTACTAATAGGGGAAGGGTTTAGGTCAGGGTCTAGGGTTTGTAAAGAATGGCACCACCCAGGGAGTGTATGCGTGGCACTGCCAGCTGACTGTGTGAACATGGGGCAAAGGGTGTGCCACAGTGCACGGCACGCCCATCGTGCAGTTACACTGCAAGGCTTGCAGGGCGTAGCCCAAAGATGCCATGTCTAGAGACCGCCTGCAGGCAATATCGCTGGCCCCATGGCAGTTAAACTTTATTGAAGGAGACCTGGTGATTCCATAACGGTTGGAAGAAAGAATGGCAGGCACTGGCAGACTGAGTTTGCAATGCGCAGCACTCAATAACATGTTGTCAGTTCTACTTTTTGAACATTTAAAGTTAATTAATTTAGGGATTATTCCAGTTTGACACATAATGGCATTGTCAACGGTGCTGCACACGTGTTTGCCCGTGGGAAAGTTCTCAGAAGGCTTCAAGCAAGTTTCCAGGAGACTTCTTTATTTTTTCTTACATGTAGTCATTTTCTTAGGAGGCCATGGCCCATTCTGGGAACAAGAGAGCGTTGTACAGCCAGCCTACTTGGCCAAAGGCTTCACTGAAGCTTGAAGCAAAAGTCTGGCAGCTGGCACCTGGTCCAGTTGAGCATGCATTGAACCATTATCATAACGGTGACCATCGAATTGTGAGGACTATTGAACCAAAAACAGCGAGACATTTGAAGAGCAAGGAGCGGAAAATAAAAGCAAAAGTAGCAGGCTGGTCGGACAGCCCTATGCAGCATGCCATGGTAGAAAGACAGCATGACAACCATCCCTGAATTATACCCTTATGCAAGTGGCATCAAGCATTGTTGGCCACATTGGTTCCCGGGGTCAATTGGTGAATGCAAATCATGTGAGTGACTTGATGTACACACACACCATTTGGTCCCAACACGTATTGATCATCCCAGGTGCGCTAATTCCCCTAGGGAAGGCACACGCGCAGGCATGCACCCCTGGCTAGACTCCCCTTCCCCCCTTCCTCCCCGACACCCCCGTGATACTCCCTCTTATCTGACTGCTGTTGACTTAGCGGCCCAAAATCACCTCCCGTCGGGCTCTGGGAATTTACTCAAATCAAACGTAAATGTGGCGCTGCACCCCTGGGCAGTATTCTTGGCCACCCCGATCAGCGCATCCGCCTTGTGGAAAAAGCTGTCCTTTAGCGATATGACGATCCCCTGGAACCTGTGGCTGGCGCCCTCCCTGGTTTTTTCCCTGATGTAGTTCGCCACCTTGGCCACGTTGTTTGCGTCGAGTGCCGCGTCCACCTCGTCCAGCACGAAGAAGGGGGAGGGCTGGAAACTGGGGGAGGAGGGGAGGGAAAAGGGGTCAGGTGCAGGAGGAGAGGGGAGGAAAAGGGGTCAGGGTGCAGGGGACAGAAGGTTGGCCTGGAGAATGTGAAAACAAGACGAGGGGGGGACGTCACCCACCGCCACCCGAATAATGCAAAGTACATATAAATGGCAAAACACCAATGCCCAATGTCAGCGCCCATGCCAGCACCTGCAACGATGTGCGAAGCACCCACGCTCCAGAAACCTCCTTCCCAAACACACACACCACCCACCACCCCCTCCACCACCCCCACCCCCCACCTGTGTATCGCAAACAGCAGCGCCAGCGCCGCCACCGTCTTCTCCCCCCCACTCAGCTGGTCCATCTGTCGGTAGCGCTTGGATGGGGGCATGGCGGTGTAGGTCACGCCACCCAGGTAGGGCTCCTCCTGGGTCTCCAGGTGCAGCCCAGCGGTGCCGCCGATGGGGTGGGTGGCGCTCTTGGTCAGGTGCTGCGGGTGGTGGGTGTGCGCGTGTGTGTGTGTGTGTGTGGGGTGGTCCGTGGGACGGAATCAGAGGTTTAGGGTTTTCGCTAGGGTAACTTTTCGAAGGGTTTCAGTGTTCAGTGGGGGAATAGCACAGGTGCTGCTGGAGTGAGTAACAGGTAAGCGCAGCGTTTCTTAAAAATCATTGAACAGCATGCGCTATACAGCATGCCCTTCAATTGCACCATCATTTCCACAGCATGCATCCCCGCCGCTCACCTTGTAAATCGAGTCAATGACTTCCGCCGTGTGTTCAAACGCTGAGGTGAACAGGTCTTGGCGCCTCAGGCGCAGCGCCTCAAAGGCCTTGGTGGCGGACTGCTGCGCCGCACGCTCGCCCTCCAGCTCCGCCAGTATCTCCCTCTCACGCTGCTTTACGCCCTCGTACTGCTCCATGGCCTGCACAAGATCATTATTATTTCTTTACTAATTTTCTTGGGGATTTTATTTACCTTTTTTTATTCGGTTTTTTTTGGGGTACGGGTTACAGATCCATGGGATGGACTGCTGCGCACCCTTCAGCTCCACCATCCCCTGGAGAGCACCCTTAAGCTCCGAGCCCTGCCAGCCCTGCCAGGATCCCGGACTCCTGCTGCTTTCTAAAGGCCTTTGACAATGTACTGACCCACACAGAGGTGGCAGTGCACATTTCTGTTACTTTTCACTAGTTTATTTTTGTGGAAGATGCCGGAGTACACTCTGCCGCGCGTCAGTTTACCCTTGCATGCGCCACATCCCACCAAGCCACAGCAGATGCACGCGCCACAAAAACCCTACCTTGAGGTTAGGGTTTGCCTTCTCCAGCTGCGTTTGCAGGGCCTCGATCGAGCCCTGGATCTCCCCCGCAAGCCTCTCCCTCTCCCTCTCCCCTTCCACCCCCTGGTGGTGGCGCTGGAGTGCGGAGTAGTCAAACACAGGCGGAACCCCCTCCTCCGCTTCCTCCTCGTTTTCCTCCCCGTCCACCTCCATGTCGTCTTCTTCATCCCCTTGGGAGCCACGGGGCAGCTCCACCTTAAACAGGGATGTAAAAATATTAGTGAGACAACAAATACATAAATGAAAACAGCATTTTCTTCCCAGCACTTCCTTTTGGACAAAGCACTTTGTTTCCATGTATACCAGGGGCAGCTGTGTAACTATAGCAGCAATTGCCACTATATGCCCATGAACGGCGTACCAAAACCATAAGAGGGCTTGAGCAACGAGCCTATGCCGGAGGTAGGTATGCCTGAAGGTAGGTATGCTGTCGATACTCTTAACCTAAAATACCTATGCTCATCGTTACCTTCAACACCCTCGCATGTGGTAGAGCTGGCAAGCATATATCCCTACATAGCGAGGACTGCCATACCCTAGCCTGGGGGTTTTGGCTGCGCACCTGTGCGATAGTTGCCGCCTCCACAATGTCCTTCCTCCTACTCCTCAGGTTGCCCAGCGCCCCCTGCTTGCTGTTGATGCCGCGCCGCACCTTGTCAACTGCAAAGATACAACCCACCATTAGACAGGTCATTACAATGTGATCACATGCGATCACATGCAAGCACACAGCTTGACCCCTGTCTACAGGCAATTCCCTATTGTAACAGATTGTGTAGGAGAAAATACGGAGAATTAATGTTAATCAATCCCTACAGGCACGGTCTACTACAGTTGGCCTGTATCATTGCCAACATGGCCCCATTGACACACCCTATTGGCTGCTGATGCCACACCTGACATCATTAACTGCACAACAGCCACCAAAAACAGGTGCAGCTACAAACCCCAAACCCTAAACCCTAACGCAAGGTAACCTGGGCGGCCAAAAACAATGGGATGGACCTACCCTCATTCTTCGCCCTTGTCCCCTTCTTCTTGATTTCCGCAATCTCCTCCCCCAGGGCCTCCGCCTGTGCCTGCAGCTCCCCTGCCCTGGCAAGCACCTTGTCAATCTCCCCTTGGGCGGCATCAGACTGTTCTTTCACATTGAACAGCTCCTGCAACGATCACAACGTATTGGTATTAAATTATTGCAGGTTGCAACGATTACTACAGAAATTACAATGGTTACTGCAGCCTCACGCTGTCATTCACCTTGCTCCTGCAATGATTACAATCACTGGTATGATTACTGCAAGAATTACAATGATTACTATTAGCTGCAGCTTCACGCTGTCATTTCACCTTGCTCCTGCAATGATTACAACGATTGGTATTATTACTGCAGAAGTCAGAATGATTACTGTAGTTGCCAGTTATGCCTTCTCTCACAAAGATGAAGCGACCCAACAGGCCATTTTCTTCGCAAAAATGGATAGGTAGCGACAGCTTTCTGCGCTGTTTAAGGGGTAGCAAAAGTACTGGTACCTGAGGCGGCGCCTGTTTGATTAGGGTTGTCATTAGGGAATTCATCAGGGTTCCGTTCCAGGGCTGCTTACCTCGTTGGCATTGGCCAGCGCAGCTTCATCCTACTCCAATGCCACTTTTATTAGAACTTTGATTAGGGTTTCCATTAGGGTATCAGGGCTGCGTACGCACCTCGTTGGCCTTTGCCAGTGCCGCTGTGTCCTTCTCCAATGCCTTCTCGGCCTTGTCCACCTCCTTCTGGGGATCAGTGCGCTCAGCAAACTGGATTTCGTTTTCCACCTTGACCATCTGCAGACATGTCCCAAGTGCCACGTCAGCTTGTAGGGTAAGAATTAGGGTGTAGGGTAAGAATTCAGGCGTGTAGGGTAAGAATTAGGGTGTCTGTGGAGGTGATAAAAGTCGTCAATTACCAATCAACCATTTTGTCTTGTGTATTCCTACTGTGGCACAATGTTAAGGACTGTGTGACATTCATTCATTCAATAAATTTCAATATCACTACAGTAGGAAAGATAAATAAGACAGTTTCACACCTGATCACTTTAGCATTTAATTTTCAGTTTACTTTATATTGATCAGTTGCGCACCTGCGCTGCAAACTTGGCCTCCTGCTCCGCGGCTTCCCTCTTGGCCTTGATAGCCCCCTCCTCATACTCCCGAATGTTCGCCACACCCACTTTGGCGCTGAAAGGGGCAAACATGCGGTCAGAGATGTCGTTCACGCGCGCGCGGATCTTGGCCAGGCGCGCCTCGTCAGCCGCAACCTGCTTCCGCAGCTCGATCACCGCAGGCTCCTTGGTAGCGCGCTCCTGCAAGGATTTAGAGATTCACCTTTAGGGTTTGGGATTTTATTGATATAATGGAGGGGGAGTACATACGCCTGCTGGCCACGGGTGGCTTACAGTCGGTGATGTTGCTGAAGATGTTGTTCACGCGGCGCAATCTTTACATAGACCCTAAACCCTGCAGGGTTTCGCCGCCAAGGAGCCTTTAGTGCGCAAACGTGGTGTATATTTTACGGGATACTTACCGTAGCCTTACATGAAGCTGGAAAGCATGTGACTACCCAAGTATATGAGGCACCCCCACCCCCCCTCCGCACCGTTGCCAGCGACGCTAGGTCAGCGCTGCACTCCCCCTCCTTCTCCTGCGCCCTGCGCAGCTCCGCCCCCTGGCGGTCCACCACCCCCTGCAGCTCCGCCACCTCAGCAGCCAGATCGCGCTTGCGGGTCTCGGTGGTGCGCAGGTCGGGCAGCTGCTGGAGCCTGGCGTCGCACTCCTCGCGTTGCTGAACAAGGTAAAACAGGTAAAAATGGGGGGATATGGGGAACCGGGGAAGGAGGTAAGGGGGGGAATGGCAAGGGGAGGTGGGGAGGGTAGGGCGGAGGCTGCTCCGCCACCTGAGCCCTGGCGCTTGCGAGTTTCGGTGATGCGCAGGTCGGGGAGCTGCTGGAGCTTGGCGTCGCACTCCTCGCACTGCTGGACAAGGGGGGAAACGGGGTGGGGGGGAAGGGTGCGGGTGAATCAAGGAAGATAGAGGGGAGGAGAGGTACGGTACCGCGTGGGGTTGGGTGGGGGGAGATATGTGAGGGAAGGGAAGGGGTGAAAGGCCCCGAGGCCGATCGGTACTGCGCAGAGCCGCTGTTCAGGGTTTAGGGTTAGGGAAGTGTTGGCAGCCTCTCACTCCCCAGTTGCTGCACAAAGAGCTGGGGGGCAAAGGTGCTGCGGGTGGGAGGGTAGGGGTTAGTGTGTAAGGTCCCATGCAATCCACACCCACCTTCTTCAGCGCAGCGATCTTCCTCTCAATCTCCACCGCATCAAACTTGTTCCCCCGCTTGCCGTCCCCTCCCTTCTTCCCCTTGTCCCCCTTTTTGGGCCCCGCCACCGACCCCCCCGTCACGGCCCCATTTTTGGCAAATTTGGTGCCCTCCAGGGACACGGTCTGTCGGCGCGTGGCCCCATCCCAGGCAAGGTGTTTCGCCTCTGCGTCGGTGTCGCAAATGAGCGTGTTACTGCAAGGGGGGGTGGCATGATTAAGGAAAGAGGTAAAAAGGAAATAGAACGATGTAGATTTGATCTCAGGCGAGATGCTTGGCCTCTGCGGCAGTGTCGCATACGAGAGTGTTGCGGCAAGGGGGGAAGGAGTGGGCAGAATACATAAACTGGGAACACACAATAGAGAGCAAAAAACAAGCAATTTGGTTATTCCTGTGCACTAAGGATTTATGGCAGCGCTGGAACACATGTAAGTACGAATTCACAAGCAATGAGCGTTCCCTGCGACTCCTTACCCGCAGATGTAGTTGAAGGCGCGCTCGTACTTCTTATCAAATTCCAGCAGGTCGATTGCCAACTTGGAGCCGCATCCCAGGGACCGCAGCTGGTCGTTGATGGGCTTGGCCTGGGACAGGGTGGGAACTGTCGATAAGTCTATTTTTGTACACGGCACCAATATTGGTAAAACGGCATGTAGGCAATCTGTTCATAGGATTTAAGAGGTTGAGCAACATGCAATAACATACATAGTAGCCTACATGCGCTTCTCATATATTACCCGCCTACCTTGAATTGCTCAACAGGGTGCACAATGCACCCAGCCCCTACACACGACACAACACCCCACAACAACAGAAACAACCCCTAAAAGCCTGAAAACGCCATCGCCACCCACCCACCTTGATGGTACTGAGCGGGATGACCTGCATGCGCCCCAGCCCCCCCCGCGCCCTCCCCTCCCTGTCCACCCCCCCCTCCCTCCCCTTGAGGGCCCGCAGCACTGCCTTCACAGTCTCATCGGTGTCTACAAGAACTGCGTCGAAGTTGTGGCCCATGACCACACCCATCGCTGTGTGGTAGGTGGAGGAGACCACCTTGGAGAGGTCGCACACGCGCCCAAACACGCCTGCACACAGGGGAAGAACGAGGAGGTTGGCAATGGTCAATTTGCAGTTGTGGGATTTCCGTTGTTTTTTGGTCAATTTTGGTGGGTACAATTATTATGAGTAGAGTTGTGGCCCATGACCAACCCCATGGCTGTCTGATAGGTGGAGGAATCGACCTTGGAGAGGTCGCACACCCGCCCAAACACGCCTGAGCACAGGGGTAGAACGAGCACGTTGTCAATGCCCAAAGTGCATTTGCAGTATTTTGTCACTTTAATAGGTGTATACTTAATTATGGTCCGTACACGCCTGCACACAGGGGGGACAGCTTGTCATTCCCGCCACTCTTGATTGCCGCCACCACCCAAATGAACCTCCCTACGAAGCATCTTGCGCACAAGAGTCTTACCCTTCTCACCACCAACCCAATACCCCGGTGCCCTCCTCTCCCACCCCCCACACCCACCTGGTATGCTCCCCTTGATCTCCTCCACCACCCGCATGCCCTCCACCAGCTGCTGGTTCTGACCACGCTCACACCTTGGTCTCAGCCACCGCATCACCCACCGCCCACACCCCTCTTTCTGCCACCCCACCTGACACGCCCACCATTTCCTCCCCCACCCCCCCACCTGGTATGCTCCCCTTTAGCTCCTCCACCACCCGCATGCGCTCCACCAGCTGCTGGTTCTGACCACGATCGCGCCGCGCCTCACCCAGTTCCTCAACCACGCGGCTCAGCTTCAGGCGCAGCACCTCAGTCTGACCCCTGCGAGTGAGGGTTTTAGGGTTTAGGGATTCTGACTCGGGCAGCCATTCCAAGTGGCCCTTGTGCGCTTCCGCAGCACCTCAGCCTGGCCACTGCGAGTAGGGGTCTAGGGTTTAGGGTTTCTGACTCGGGCCCTGGCGCAACATAATAGGGAAAAGCTTTTGCAGTCTTGCCCAGGGTGTGTAGGGCACAAACAGCTGCAATGCTTGGACCATGTCAATAAACCCTAAACCTTGGATTCTGTAATATAACTAGCTGAAGTCATTTCTAACATGATCGCAATCTATATTTATCGTTATAAATTTCATTTCCCCCACACCCGTGCTTGCGGTAGTCGTCATCCAGCCTGCCAATCTCCTGCTCCAGTTGGCAGTTTGGGGTTTAGGGTTTCCGGTTTTAGCATGTAGGGATTGTGCGCACCCGTGCTTGCGGTAGTCGTCATCCAGCCTGCCAATTTCCTGCTCCAGCTCAGCCTTCTTCTGCTGCTTCTCAGGCATAATCTTATTAAGCTCCCCCTGGATGCGCTTGCTCTCCTGCAGCTCGGCCTCTGCAGGGGGACGGGGAAGGGAAACCCTTAATTAGGGTGTAGGGCGGTTTTGGCGATTGGGGAGGGTTTGCATGGCGGGAAACGCTTCGCTAGAGTGTGACGTGTTCAGCGCTCAGAATATGCTTTGCCTCCTCCAAAACCCACCGCAACCACGGCATGTACCCATTCCCGTCCATCTACACGCATCCCCCCGGACCCGCCATACTCCCCACCCACCCCACACCCGCACACCCCCACCCCCACGCACCTAGCTCCGCCATCCTGTCCACAATGCCTTGCAGCTCCTGCTCCTTGGTGTGCAGGCTAAGCACCTGGGCCTGCAACACATACACACATTGAAGTTTAGGGTTGAGGGTTTTAAGTCTGAGGTTTAGGGCATAGGGTTCGTAGCTCCTGCTCCTTAGTACGCAGGCTCAGCACCTGGGCCTGCAACACACACACACACACAGAGAAGTTTAGGGTTTAGGGTTTGAAGTCTGAGGTTTAGGGTATAGGGTTTGTAGCTCCTGCTCCTTGGTGTGCAGGCTAAGCACCTGAGCCCCAAGGAGCAGCACACAGGGTTTCAAGTTTAGGGTTTAGGATTGAGGTTTTAGCGGCCTGGCCCACCGAAACCCCTGGCGATGCACCCACCTTCACCACAAAACCCTACCTGCAGTGCACTCTCCAGCATGGCCCGCTGCTGCGCCGGGCCCGCCGTCTTAGCGGCAGCTTCCGCCTTGATTGCCTCATACTCGCGATCAAGCTCATCAGATAACCGAAGCTTGCCCTGGCCGCTGGCGGCAGCAGAGGTGGAGGCGGCGTGCTCCTCGCGGGCTGCGGGTGGGGGGGTGAGGTGGGGTTTTGAGTGGAGGATGGATGACATGGGGCTGTCTGTGGGTGACAGTGGGGGCGAGGCCTGGAAGCATGCAAACGAAAACCTGTGCCTGCTATGACAGGCGCAACAGGATTCAGCAGTATTGCTCTGGATTTTGAACCCCACCTCCTGCAGCTTGTGCATCTGCTGCCTCAGCTACGCCAGCATGGCCCGTTGCCCCACCTTTTATGTAGGTATGCTAACATTGAAAAGCATGCACTACGTCTCAATCTAAAAAACTGTGCTTTCTGTGACAGGCGCAACAGGATTAACAGTATTGCTGTGAATTTGCGCCCCACCTTCCTTCAGCTTGTGCATCTGCTGCTTCAGCTGCGCCAGTTTGGCCCCCTGCTCAGCGCACGCCTTCCCCTTTGCTGCCAGCGCCTTCTTCCCCTGGTCCACCTTGCGCCCAAGCGTCTTCACCTCCGCCTCCAGGCGCAACATGGCAGGGCGCTGCAGGAGATGATTAGGTATATTAAATGAATATTACCTTGTAAATAATAAGGGGTATCAGATAGTATACTACACTCATTAAGTTCATGACCTATATAACAGTAATAATTTCGTTAGTAAATACTACGCATTAGTATTTCTCGTTTTGACTACCCAATTTTGCTGGCTTCAGCCTCCAGACGCCCTGAGCTGCAGAGGAGAAATGAAGCAGGTAGGAAGGACATTTGCATGGCCCCTCAAAGTTCAAGGAGACGCCAGCACGTGGCATGTTCATAAAGCTGTTTCTTATCCATTTTCTTTACATTGCTATGTACGCACCAGCTTCTCCACCTCCCCCAGCTTCTTCTTGTTGCCCTTCTCCAGCAGCAGCTTCTCCTTGACAACCTTGGCCTGCTCCCGCGTCCTGGCCTCAACCTCCGCACCCACGCTGTCCACCTGGGCCTGCGCCTCCTCCAGTGCCCTCTCCTGATCCTCCAGCGCTGACGTGGCGCGGGCGATGTCCTGGTCAACGTGGTACAGCTGGAACAGGTAGTACTGCTGCTTCAGTTCCTCCTGCGGCAGCGAGGAGAGTGGAATGAGTGCGATATTCGAATATTGGGGGGGGGGGGGGGGGATCCCGGGCAGGGGACTGGATGCAAGGACTGAAAGGGAGGGGAGTTGAACTTGGATGTGGATGGAGTGTGAAAGTGGGTATGGATGTTGATGAGGTGGTGATGAAAGTATGAATGCTAAGTTCACTCATGTGTATCCTGGTCCATGTGGTAGAGCCGGAACAGGTAGTACTGCTTCAGCTCCTCCTGCGATAGGAATGTGAATGGAGTGTGAGCTTAGATGTGGATGGAGTGTTAGTGTATTCTTGGAAGCGGATGGGGATGTGGATTGAGTAGTGAATCTTAGTGTGAATGCCCATTTGGACATGGATGTGGATGCTGTTGTAAATGTCCATGTAAGTGTAAATCCTCAAAGGGTGTCATGGCCCACGCGGTATAGCTGGTGGGTTGGAGGATTGTCCCAGATGCTTCTGGCACAAACCCTGCACTCCAAAGGTGCCCCTTTCATCCCGGTGCCTTGCACGTGCACCCACCAGCTCCTTCAGGGTTTTAGGTATAGGGTTTAAGGCTGAGGGTTCAGGGTTTAGGGTATTCAGCGCCCGCACCAGCTCCTCCTGCAGCTTAATGTGCCTCTCCGCCTCCTCCTTTTGCTCCTTCTTCTGCTTCGTCTCGGCGTTCAGGTTCTTCTTCTTGGCAAACACGTAGGCGGTCTGGCTCTCGCACTCCTTCACCTTGAGCTCCAGCTCCTCATACTCCTTCTTCAGCAGGTCCGACCCGCACACGTGCTCAAACAGCTGGGTCAGGCCCTTGGCGTTCATGCCTGCCACGCTCTCGATGTCGCCCTGCGGCAGTGGTGGGTGGGTGGTGGGGTGAGGCGTGGTAAAAGGTGGGTAGGGTGCATGAAACAACGGTAGGTAGGGTGTTTGGAACTAGATCGGGGCCCAGGGCCACATTGGCTACCCATTGATTGGGGTATTTCAAGTGTAGTGCTCAAACAGCTGGGTCAGGCCCTTGGCGTTCATGCCAGCCACGCTCTCGATGTCGCCCTGCGCCAGTGGGTGGTGTGGTGCTTGGTGCGTGGGACAAAGGTGGGTGGGGTGGTGCTTCGGACCATGGTGAGTAGGGTGCTTTGGGGGCAAAGGTGGGGGCCCAGGGCCACGTTGGCTACCCAGGTATTTGGAATGTTTCACCTTCTGTGCGTACATGAACCAGCAGAGTGGTGGCAGGATGGTCAAGGACTGCCTAGTTTTGTGGGTGCCAAGCTGACTCCTAAAATCTTGCTATATGGCTTGTGCGTCTTATCAATAACCAACTATACGAAAGATGCAGAAGTGGTATGTCCAGCAACAGAAGGGAACAAGTGCCAGTAGGCAAGCGCTAGGGTTGAGGGCAGTTGTGAGAGTCAGCAACTCAGTCTGGGCGACTTGTGTTGGCTTACACTGGCTTGCAGTCCTTACCTGGAACACCAGGAAGTTCCTGGCTTTCACCAGGATGCCATACGACTCCAGCTTGGAGTTGTAGGCCTCCCTGCTCACCGTCCTGTCGTTGATTTTGTAGGCTGAGGAGTAGGTCTCCTCCGACCCAGACGGCACGATATGCCTCGTGAAGTTCAGCAGGGGCTCCGATGGCCCTGGTTGGAACACTAGCTTGACATACCCCCTCTTAGGCCGGTCTTCCTCCGTCCCTCCGTCAGAGTTACTGTACAGCAGCTCCTTCAGGTTTCCTCGCAGGTGGCTGGTGGGGACCCCCAGGACGAAGCTGATGGCGTCCATGAGGTTGGACTTGCCAGACCCGTTGGGCCCGATCACCGCTGTGAAGTCGTGGAAGGGGCCGATGTGCTGAAACCCACGGTAGGATTTGAAGTTGTCCACCTCCAGGCGGACTATCCTGCCCTGGACGGCGGGCGGCGCGCCCCCAGAGGTGGAGGGCTCGCCATCGCTGGAGGTGGAAATTGGCGATGCCATGCTGCGGGGCGTGCTGCGTTCGGAGGTCACGCCTCAGCCGCGCACAAGGCGCATGAAAACCCGATACTGTCGCGCTTGAGTTTCGAAAAGGATTAGGTTAAGAGGCTGGCGATGCGGGGGCTTTCTTAGCAAAAAGGAGCACCGAGGCAGGGACTATGCATGCATATGGTTTCGTGGAAGCACCCGCGAAGCATTGCTAGAGCAAGCACGCTGTGCAGCAACAAGGTACCCAGTAAAAAGATATTCTTCACACAAAGCAAACGCGGATTGCCCTTGGCGAGCCCAAGTACGCAGCGAGGTGAGTGACAAGCTTTACCCGCCAAATATTTGAAGTTTGAACGCAATGTGCAGATGCCCACTTTCGAAACTAGGCGAAGCGGTGTGTGCACAGGCAGCGAGCAGCAACGTGCAATAAGATAACTCCTAGCAGCCACGTTTTGCACGGTTGCGGTGTTGAAGACGTCAACTTGGAGCGAAACGTCCATCGGCCTTGAACTGGAAGTGGTTCTCATCAACCCTATCACACTCCACATGGCGCCGTCGGCGCTGGGCGGCCCACCCTCCACCGCTCCAGGTGGGAATTCAACTGTTGCAATGACGGGGAGGGAAAATCAGCCTGTATGTCGGTCATACGCGCCCGAAAGCTCGAGTGGTGTTCGCAAAGCTTCCTGGCCAAAGGGAGCACACACAAAAGCTGTCGTTGGACCGCTGCGGTGCACGTCTCTACGTTTCGACTCGCGCATCCCAACGAACCCGATCCAGCCTCTACTCTACCGTTATCGGATATATCAACCTGCACATTGTGTTCTGGCAACCCTTCCGCCGTATAAACCGTCCCTGTGCATGCGACACAGCATCACTTCCACTCTACCCAACTGGCACTTGCTCGCACGCCGATGTGCCGTGAAGCCTGATGGTGTTTGGCACACGTAGCTTGCTCGTCGTTTACAAGACTACAGGTGCGTGGGTTATGCCACGGTTGACATCCAATCCAATTGCATCACAGCCACTCTCCTTCACACATTGGCTGACCGCTGCCCAGCTACCAATCGTTCCGCACCCCCCGGATCCCTCTCTTACGCGAGTTTGTTCGCTTGGTCACACGTCTTTCAAGTGACGCATATTGGTACAGACGTGCGCTGGTCTGGGTGTAGCTGCCCATTCGTATGCATGTGGAGTGTGGTGGTCCTCTCCCCTGGATCGCATCCACCCGCTGGTTTTAACAGCGTGATCGCCTGGTGCACGCAAAGTACTGCGCCTTCTATGTGCACTGCTTTGAAATGTAGCCTTTTCCTGCCATGCATCGTCGTATGTATGCATGCAACCGCTGACCTTGCCAACCACCCGTGGGTGAAAGGTACAGGGGGCTCTTTTACATGCCCCTGGGGCCTCCTTAGCTTCGCACTAGCAAGCCAGCCCCCTCAAACCTATACCCTCCCGCGGGTGGCGGGCTCTGGTAACAAGCCCTGGGGGGCCACCCTCAACCCTACACCACAACCCCAAATCCCTCACCCAAACCCTGAACCCCATACCCTATACCCTCCTGCAGGTGGCTCTGGAACACGCCCTGCAGCCTCCCTCAATCCTGCACTGTAACCCCAAATCCCAAGCCCAAACCCTGAACCCATACCTACCCCCACCTTCTTC
This sequence comes from Heterotrichella gracilis, assembly GCA_032358255.1. NCBI lineage: Eukaryota > Xanthophyceae > Tribonematales > Xanthonemataceae > Heterotrichella > Heterotrichella gracilis. Next base: position 79,226 of record JAULBX010014537.1, on the reverse strand, counting down.
GCAGGTGGCAGGCTCTGGAACAAGCCCTGGGGACTCTCCAAGCTCACCCGGTCCCAGAAAGACAACCGCAAGAAGCAGATCGAGTGCGAGCAGAAGATAGTCTCCATACTCAAGGACGCAGAGGCAAGGGAGCCCCCGCAGGCATCCAAATCCCCACCCACTCCCCCGGGACCGGAGTGAGGAAAACCCTAAAACCCCGCGCGTGACACCAGGATGCGCGCGCACCATGGCGGCATACAACCCCCTCGCAGCCCGCCGGCCGCATTTGTATCCCACCCACCCTACCTGACCGCGAGACACTTCCCTCCTCCCCATCGCACCCATCGATTGGCTGGAACAGCAATAGCACCAGCGCCACCACCACCAGCGCTGACCCTAGCGTCTGGCAAGGGGGTGCACACTCGGTCTCCTTGCACGGGTGGAGCATCACCAGCATCAGCACCAGCGCCGCGACCAGGGGCGCCTTTGACCGCAGTCTGGGGCAGGGGGTGTGCGCACTCGAGTGTGCGCCATTTCCCACCTGTCCGCCACGCCAAATTTAGTCAGCTGGGCGGAGCATCGCCAGCGCCGCCGCAGGCGGTGGTAACAGCCTCTGGCAGGGGGAGTGCACACGTGCACGCAGCCACACTGGAGGCGGGGAGCTCAGTCATGCAGAACAAGTATCGCCGCCACCACCACCCGCAGCCGACGGTGGTGGTGGAGCAGCCCACAACGCAGGCGGAGGGGGGCGGGGGGGGCGGGGACGGGCGCGGCAAGCCCCCCACGGGGGGCGGCGGCGGGGGCAACGGGGACCACCACTCGTTTGGGGACGCGGATGACGACACCTGGCAGGTCAACCCCTTCAAATCGTACGTGCCTGTCCCCTTGACCCCTCACTGCTGTGCATGGTTGCCTGCTTGGCGCGCCGCACATATGCTGCACCGGTGTCGCACATGCAGCCGGGCTCTAATGCGATGCCGCTGGCTTGAGGATCACATTTGCAATGCACCACCTTAGTAGCCATGCACCTCCTGTGGCATATGCTCCCTCACATCCCTCACCCCACCACCGAGGCCATTGCCCCCCTCTTCCCTCTACCGCCACCCACCCCTCTCTCCCACCACCGCAGCGTGGCTGTTGGCGTGCGGGACCGCATGGCCGCCGACCCCGACTTTGTGTACAAGCTGGCAGTGGAGTGCGGCATTGACTGCGCAATCATACTGGGGGTGAACTGGGCGGCGCGCGGTCAGCGCTTCCTGCACGAGCTGGAGTTTGTGTTCTGCCAGGTGGGTTTGGGGTCAAGTGTGAAGGTTAGGGTTTGTGTGCTGCCAGATTTAGGGTTCAGGGTTTGTGGGCGGGCCGTGGGCAGCGCTTCCTGCACGAGCTGGGGTTGTGTTCTGCCAGGTGGGTTCAGGGTTTAGGGTTTGTGTGCTTGTGCTGCCAGGTGTAGGGTGTAGGGATTGTGTGCTGCCAGGCGGGTGGGTGGCACAAGCGCCGACCTCGCAACATTGGGGCCTGCCATGCTTGTCTAGGAAGCATAGCTGGCCACTGCTTGCAGCACCACGCGCGCAGCGCATGCACTAGATCTCACAAGCCCGCATAGCCCCACCCTGTACCCCCTCAAGCTGGCCCCAAATGCACATCCATTTCCCCCCATCATACTCATCACCACCACGCAATTCCACCTCACACACTCAACATGCTGCACCGCAGATTGCCGTCTCCCTGCTGAACGATTTTGCACTGGTGTACCTACTGGCGCCCACGCTCCGCCCCGCGGCCCCCGCCCGAGGACCCCTGCGCTCCCACCTGGCCTCCCTCCCCTCGCACTTCTTCCAGCGACCCCCCCTTGGCAAGCCCGCCTTCACCCTCCTACAGGTGCGATACATCCTAAAATATGAGCCCTCACCCTGAACAGGGCTCGGGTTTTAGGGAGCATGTTAGCCCAGGGGCGCATGGGCTGCTTTCACTTAGCAGGACCCCTGCTCGTGCAATTCAAACATCGATACATCCACAGCTGCCCATCCGATGAGGATGGTTGATGCATGGCTGCTCATCTGGCTGTATGCATATCTCTGGCGTGTGCTAATAATTTACGTGCCTAAAAGTATTGGCTGTGTTGGAGCACGTCTGTCTCGAGTGAGTAGTAACCAGCCCACCCTCCCTCCTGCAGCGCTGCTCCTGCCTTGCAGTGAAGGCGGTGCAGTACGGGTGCATCGGCTTTGCCATGGGCTGCATGGGCACAGCGCTGGTGACGGGGCTGACCAATGTGAGGGAGCGCCTGGACCCCGCCTTCTCTGCGCCTGCCATGACGCAGTCGGTGCTGGGCACAGGTGCGGTGCTGGTGGTGGATGGTGGCGGCGGTGGGGTGTAAGGGGGGTGTGTGGAGGTTGTGGTCATGTTCATGGTCATGGGGCTGACTAATGTGGATGAGCGCCTGGACCCCGCCTTCTCTGCGCCTGCCATGACGCAGTCAGTGCTGGGCACAGGTGGGTGTGGGTTGGTTTGGGGGAGGGAGGGATATGATGGCGGTTGTGTGGTGGTGGCAGTGTGTATGGGGGATTATGTGGTGGTGGGTGTGTGGAGGTTGTGGTCATGGTCAGGGTCATGGGGCTGACCAATGTGAGGGAGAGGCTGCACCCTGCGTTCCCTGCCCCTGCCATGACGCTGTCGGTGCTGGGCACAGGTGCGGTGCTGGAGATTGTGTGGTATGCATGTGGGTGCTGGGAAGTGTGATGCATGGGATGTTGGTAGGAGTTGATGCCAGAAGGGAGCCGCTCACAATAGAAGGCAATTGTTCATTACACGTTTTTTTATATATCTACCCGCCCTGCTCAGTGGCTGCGTCACTCTGTCTGCCAGCTCTGCACAAGTGCGTAGGGTTTAGGGTTGGTTTTATGGTTGAACCAGGTCACACCCACCCGCAAAGTTACCCGCCCATCCACTCGCGAGCTCATCCCCTTCCCTCCCCCTCCCTCCAGGCATCGGCTGGCTCTACTTCATGGCGGTCAGCAGCAACCTGCGCTACAACCTGGTGAATGCAGGGGAGGACCTGCTCTACACATACTTCCCTGGCCCGCTGTCCAAGGCGGGATCCATTGGGCTGCGCTTTGCAAACAACTGGGTGGGCGCCTACTCCTGGGTGAGGTTGGCCAAGGCCATGCACCTGGCGCAGCCCAGGGCAGGCAGGGTGCAGGAGCCGGTGTTTAGGGAGAGGATAGGGGCGCAGTGAGGGGGGGAGTTGCTGTGGATTTGCTGCTCTGCTCCCCTTATCCAAGGATGGCTCCATCGGCCTCACTGGACGATGGCCGCAGCGCAGTGAGGGAGGAATTTGCGCCATGTCCACTTCCCTGGCTAGGGTTTCTATGCCGTGGGTCCAATCGGGCTGACTGGGTGATGGCGACAGCATTTGGGTGCAAAGCATATGGGCTCCAGCGATTTCAGGCAAGGGTTTTGTCGTCCCTGCGCTAGGGTGGAGCGATGGTTTGCAAGGGCGTGGGGACCCTGCGCAAGGGTTTGGGCCTGTGGAGTAGCCCACACTGAGTTGTAGAAGTACACAGTCTTGGGCCACAGCGCTCAATAAAGCACAAGCAGCCAGGGACAGTAGCGGTTTGGCTGGCGTTCTGTGGCGCATTTGTAGGAGAGGATGAAACTCTGTAGGCAGTACTGTGATCTTGCTACCTGTCATTGAGCTGTGGTGAAGGTACATGATTGAACCCTTCAGAAACCCTTAACAGCTGTTGGGGAAGGACCCGCCAACATCTAGACCGGTCTGTGACTGTCAACTTGCTTGGCAATGTTTAATGCAGTTAATATCCTCCACATGTCATCAGAATACAGAATCATTGTAAGAATCTAGTTGTGTAATTGTTGTGACTGGTTGGCTAGCACACGGTGGCAAAACAACCCTGGCTGGGCAATACCATGGCTGAGCATGGGCATGGCGGCAAAACGACCTTGCTGAGCATGGCATCGGAAATTGAGGGTTCATCCTGCTAGTATCAATCTTTTCTCCTCCTGACAGCGGCTGCTTTGATGATGGTGGGGCTTTGGCAGACAGAAAGGAGTGTGGAACCCATATTTCGCCAGCCAGTGCAATGTGCATGGTTGCAATGGTGCCTCATGCCATTTCGGGCGTGCTGCGAGCACATATTGGAGTTTGCCTTCCACCAATACGGTAGTGGGTTAAAAACCACCAACCATTCCAAGCAACCAACCAGAAACCAACATCTAGAAGCGCACTCCAGGTCCACCCCAAAGGTGCCTCTTCCCCTCTCCCCTCTCCCCCAGACTTCACAGCGAGAGCACATCTTTCAAAGTACCAGATTTGCAACGACACCGTGGCTTTTGTGCAGTGGCATAGAGGGTCTCAAGATGTCTGTGATTTATGCAAGTTACTGTAGTGCTGGGACACACACGTATTTTAGAGCGAGGGATGCACAGTGGTTCTAAACTTGCCTGCTACCGTCCGGCATCTCCGGGGCTACACAGGTTGGGGGATGGACACCAGCCGTGCTGCTCCTTTATGCGCTTCGGCTACTCCACACCTCCGGGCAGCAGCAGAGCCTGGGGCTCCAGTTCGACCAGCTCCAGCCCCTCGTGACCTTCTCCTACCATGGCGTGGCGCAAACTGTGTACAAGCCGCTGGGGTACGAGCCCAGCTCCGGCCACCACACCCACTTGCCGTGGCTCCCGCTCCGAAGAGAGCCGCAGTGCTCGTCTCTCTTCGAGGCATGGGAAGGCGTCGGGCCGCAGGCCAAGGTGGAGTGGCCCCCTCCGAAGGAGGTCCCGGATGCCATGCGGGCCCACTACACCATGTTCGGTCACGCCACCACAGCTAGCTGGTACTTTATATCCGAGCAAACCCAGCTTCCACAGCAAGAGGAGTGGACCAATGAGCTCTTGCATGACCTCACCGACCGTGCGTTACAAGGCACAGGCAGCTATGGCAAGGGCAGTTTAGACCTTGCTGCAGCGCTGGAGGCCCTGTGAGTGACGGGGCTGGTGGGGGCGGTGATAGGCAGCGGGACTCTCTGGGTGGAGGGACTACTGCTGAAACACGGTGGGTGATGGTGCACACCTCCTTTGCGATGCAGGGTGTAGCACTAGTTGCATGCATGCATACGCCGCAAGCATGCATATGCGTACGGTCACAATCATGCGGGAGTACTGCGCGCTGCCCAGGGCTAGCCTAACCGCGAAGGCGTGCATGATCGATCCCCGCTCTCCACTGGGAGTTGCCTAAGGTTCTTTTAAGCTGCGGCAAGCTGTTCATCCGAATCCGGTAGTATGCATGCAAGCCGCGCTGTATGCAATAACTCTTTCCACTGAACTACTCACCCGGTCCCATGACTGCGGTATTTGCTTTGCATACATACGGCCAAGGCCTTCGATGTCTCTCCCTTACCCTTACCCTTACCCTTACCCTTTCATCTAAAAACCCTAGGGTATACCAACTCTTGCCCTCGCCCTTGCCCTGACCCTGACCCTGTGCTCAATCCCATCCCAACCCATCCCACTGGTGATCCCCCAGGCGCTACGCACCACCACCACCATTAGGGTAATCAGCTTGCACTGCCACCATAGCCTCAGCGGGTCCCAAACCATACACCCGGCCCTGCAGCGCCCCTGGTGGTTTCTTCACCTAACGTTATGCTTGCCCTCGCCCTAAAGTCATTTTAGTTAGTGACATGTATTCCAGCAATATAACCAGATAAGCAGTCAGCATTCCAGCAATGTAGCCAGATTAGCCCTCGCCCTATCCCCAGCCTGACCCCAAACCCCTTGCATAAACCCTAAACCCTAACCTCCTGCTGGCCTTGTCCCTAGGCGCCAAGCACGTGACCACCATCGAGTACCGGCCCATCGCCTGCTCAGCGGATGGCATCACCACCACCACCCCCAAGGAGTATTGTGCCAGCTGGCGCCAGGGCACAGCCAAGAAATTCGACTTCATCGTGACTTACTCCAGCTTGGAGCACGACGGGCTGGGCAGGTATTGTTATGTGTTTGGGGTGTGAACACCCACCCGCCTTACCGGGCACCCGCTGAACCCCTAAACCCGTCACTTTGAAACCCTAAACCACATTGTTAATACAACAGTGCCAGTAAATGGCTGAAAGGAAGAAACAGGCCCGGCGGGATGGGTCCCTCACAACTGGTACCCTCCTCATTATACCTCCAAGGGGAACCCTCACAACTGGAACTCACCCTCCCTCACAATCGGAACCCTAAACCCTAAACCCCATTATTCCTCCAATCCAGTAATGTTGTGAAGCTAATGTATTCAAGCTGCTTTCGCGCAGGTACGGGGACCCGCTCAATCCCGTTGGGGACCTGGAGTACATGCTGCGACTGACCTGCATGCTGGCGGACGGCGGGCTCCTCCTTGCGGCGGTGCCATCGCTGTACCACGACGTGGTGGTGTGGAACGCGCACCGCATCTACGGCCCGGTGCGCTGGCCCATGATGGCAGCCAATCTGGTGCCTGAGGCCATCTTCCTGGATGGCAAAGTGTACTCCAGGGAGGGCGGGATTCCCGGAAGCGGCAACTTTGGGGATTTCTGTGCTGCGCTGCGCTTGGTTACCGCGACGGATCCCACCATGTATGAGATGCAGCCTGTGGTGGTGCTCAGGAGGGCGCCTGGCCAGCATTGCAGCGCAAAGGGGTACGGGAGTGCAATACAGAAAACTCGTCCCACACGTGGGGTATCTTCAAGCTAGCGTTGGCACTGAACCCATGCGGTATCTCGCCAGGAGTCCAGCGCTTGGTGCAAGCTGTACCTCAGGCGGCTTGGACGTACTTTGGCCCAAGGGGTAAGCAGAAAGGGAGGGCATCTGATCTCTCACCCCTGCACTTTCCATTTGGTTTAATTGTTGACTCGGAGAGCCATGTTTTTTATGGCTATTAGCAATACAGTTTACCCCTCGCAGTCTTCCTAGGCAGTGAGGACCCATACTTTTGGCCTGTTTTTCCTACCGTAGGCTTGATGCATACCTTATTTATGACCAGCCGTTCTGGCTGGTTGGTGCCCTGGTGCGATCCAGTGGCCCCTACCTCCGTCCCCTTTATTTCTTCTTCTCTCTTATTTATCTTCTTTCTATTCTAAGACTTCTGCCGGCAGCACAGCGTGGGAGCACATAATGGCAAGATATATCTGTTACCGTTGCAATACTTGGGCAGGAATCAGCCGCTGTCCATGTTGGCAATAGATTGAATCGATTGGTCCAATTATAACGCCACCGGCAGCCATTTGTTCACCATTGCAGCGGCATGCATGCATACATCCAATGGGGCCCTATATATCTGCGTGGCACGGTGGGGCCCGATATATCTGCGCGGCACGGTGGCACCGTTGCGGCAGCACTTCTGTATAATGGGACCACAAATTTCCGAAATTTGACAAAGGCAACTGCATTGCTTACACGGTGTTAAGCGTACACTGTACAACTAAGGGGTGCGGCCAGCGCCGTCTGATTTCAAATCCAATGGACAATCAATCACTACCATTTGGGGTGCCCACGTTCAGCCTAAAACCTTTTCCTTGATAGGATTATACGAGTTGCCGCAGTGTATACATACACTTGTCAAATTGGCTGAGTCAAATTAAACTAAAATCAGCTGCAATATCGCGCATGACTTAAGAGTCTCAAAGCCGCACACCTGCGGTATGCACCCGACAACGGAGCTGTGCCCAGAAGCTTGAACTTAATGGCCAGCACATGCAACCACTGAGCGATGCCAAAACCTCACTGAATGGGCCATTGGCAGGGAGATCCCCACCAGGTATGCCAGATTCACCCCAAGGACTCATATCAGCACCCTGGATCCGTCATACTGGCTGGCCCAGCAAAGGCGGGCCATTGTTTAGTCCTGGATGCATGCTGTAAGCTTCACTGCAAAAGCTATGCGATTGCTATGGTCATCCCGCGCCCTAAAATATCCAACACAGTACACCAGCTACCCACCACACTGCCGCTTGCCCCATTTGTCACGACAGACAAATATTAACCAGCCCAGAACAGGCTGTCTACGGGCACCATGTAAACCCTTCAGCACTAGATAAGCCCTTCCCATCGCTGCCCCAGCAGCAGCTAGCGTGGGATCCCCGCTGGCCAATCTCCTGCAGTGGATGCAGCTAGCTAGCAGAGGTACCCAACCCAACCCGCCCCTTCCCTTAAATGACCCTTGCAGGCACCGCAGGTAGATGCATCGCTCCAGCTAAGCGGAGTCTCCATTGAAGCCAGCAGCGCATGGCATCTCCCCCTACCACCCGCCCAGTGCCCTCCTGCACCCGAACAACAATGCGTAGTGGCCGCCCTTCCCACACCACTCCCCACTCCCCACCGGCCTGGAAAGAGGTGGCCCTCCTACACGTGTGTGTCCCCCATCACCCACCCGGTCCTGCTGCGCACACTGGCCCATCTGACCCCCCCACGCTGCGCTGCCGCCTGTTGGATCTGAGCGCCAGCCCCCTCCAACCCCCGCTCAGCAAGCTACTGAGAACGGCGTCCTAGCCCCCTACTGCTGCGCGCACTGCACCCTCTGCGACCCGCGTGGGCCATCATCATCCGAGTCGCTGTCTTGTGGGCCCGAGCCCGCGCCAAACTGCTTGCGCGACTTGAGCTCGTTCTCGATGTCCGCCACATCGCGCAGCCGGCACTCCTCCGCCTCGTCCATGTCCATGGCGCCGTTGGACTGCAAATGAGGTTTTGGGGTTTTAGAATTAGGGTTTCAACCAATATTCTGGGGTTTGAGTTTGTATTTGCATCTGCAGCCGGCACTCCTCCGCCTCGTCCATGTCCAGGCCGCCATTGGACTGTGGGCGAGGGTTGAAGGGTTCAATGCCAGAGGTTAAAACTCTGGATTTATCATACGGGATGGTGTTTGGTTTGCATCCGCCTCGTTTATATCCAAAAGACAATGGAGGGTTTGAAATTGAACTTACAGCAACATGATGAAAATTTTGGCATCCCACAGGTACTGTTAGCGGGCATGACATCCATGACACATGGTAGGCTCCTTATCTGAAAGGACCTACCCTCACCTCCCACATTCACAACAACCCTACCCCAAACCCTGCACGCACCTGTGTGGCTGCTGGCAGGATCTGTGCCACCGTGTTCCTCTCCCCCTCGCCCAGGCTGTCTGGGAAGTCCACCACAAAGCGAATGTACAGGTTGCCGCGCTCGTAGGGGCGGCCCTGGATGGGCATGCCCTCGCTCTGCAGGGGGGGGGAGGGGGGTGAGCGAGGAGCAAAGGAAAGTAGGGAACAGGAGGCAAGCTTGCAGCTTATTGACCTCGCTAGCATGCTCTCAAAGAGGAAACCATGGTGCATGCACTTACCGCGATTGACTTCCAGCTGTCGGGCTTGATCACCTCCCCAGGCGTGTTCTGGATGTGCAGCACCCGGTTGTCCAGCGCGTTGATGGTGAACGCCACCCCGCACAGCGCCTCGCGCAGCGTGATGTGGCGCACGATGACCAGGTCGCAGCCGATGCGCTTGAAGGTGGGGTGCTCCTTCTGCTCCAGCACGAAGATGACGTCGCCCGGCTGCACGTTGGGCTCGTTGCACCCCGCCTCGCCGCGCAGCACCACCTTGGAGCCATGCTTGTGGCCCCGCTCGATGTGCACCTGCGCGTGATATTCAGTTAGGGTTGATGGTAGATCAACGGGGCACCTGTCGCTGGGCGGCACCGCACAGCCCCTTGCTGAAAAACCCTAAACACTCAGGTTGAAAACCCAATACCCTGAAGCGCACCTCCACGCCTCTCCCCCGCACCAGCCCCATGCCGCTGCGCTTATTACAAAAGCCGCTTGAGGGCACCGCAAAACCCTAAACCCTAAATCCCAAAGCCCTAGAGCGCACCTCGAACACCTTCTTCTCCTGCACCAGCCCCTTGCCGCTGCGCTTATTACAACAGCCGCTTGAGGGCACCGCAAACCCCTAAACCCTAAATCCCAAAGCCCTAGAGCGCACCTCGAACACCTTCTTCTCCTGCACCAGCCCCTTGCCGCTGCACTTGTTGCACCTGTCGTTGGGGGGCACCGCGTAGCCTGTGCGGTTGCAGTTGGAGCAGGGCTGCTGTATTTGCTGCATCATGCCGGGGCCCAGGGGGCGCATCATCACCTGCACGCCTGTGCCTTGGCAGTGCTGCGGGGCGGGGAGGAGAGGGTTTTGTCAGTTACATGGGGGGGAGGGAGGGTCGATTCCTAGCCTGTCCGCTGGCAGTACCGCACTCACTGGCAGGCAAGCGAGACTGACAGCGAGAGGTGGTGGCACTAAATGCAGCAAAAGGGCACCGTTCTCCGTGCACTAGAAGAATGTATTGAGGTTGTCAAGAGCTCAGCACCACGTGCGGAGAGGTAGCACCCCACCCACCTGGCACTCGTATTGCCGCCCTGACTTGGTCCCTGAGCCTGAGCAGGTCTCGCACTTGACGTTCCTGGACAGGGACAGCTTCCTGCACACGCCAGCAAGCCGGGGCTTAGGGCTCAAAACTATATGGTTCAGGGTTACTGGTTCCATGGCAGGGACAGCTTCTTGCACAGGTCAATGCACTTTATTCAGAGGCCGATGCAGCAAGGCAGGGGTCCACATAACACAGTTCTTTCCTTTCTCACAAGCCCTCCAGCAAAACAGCCAAAAAAGGAGGGGGAAATGCGGACCAGGGCAGCGCCAAACAGTAACATCCTGGCCTAATTACCGCTGACCTTGCGCCATCCAAGCCCCTGCCGTGATAGGGTGCAGGGTCTTCGGGGTTCAAGGGTTTACCTCGTGTTGCCGTTGTAGAACTCCTCCAGCGTGCACTTGAGGCGGTGCACCACGTCCTCCCCCCTGCGCTCGCGTGCGCTCCCCCTGCGGCTGCCACCACCGCCACCGCCAAACAGGTCGGCAAAGATGTCCGCCATGCCGCCGCCTGGTGGGCCGCCTCCCATGCCCTCCTTGAGGGCATCCTCGCCATACTGCACGCAGGACAATATTTTAGGAAAACCAGCAACTTTAAACCCATTTTTTATGACTCCACAGGCGCGTTGTCAAAGTAGAAAAGTTGGCGAAGAGGAAGGCACTGCCCTCTCCTCACAGGCCTATGGAGGGTAATGTTCCACTGCCATATACACAAGGGGCACCACATGTGTCCAATATAAGCCTCGCAGTGCCTGAGCCACACAGCTGCGGCAAATGGGTTGAGCTGGCAGTTTTGTGAGGGCTTGCTGGTGGTTGAGCAGAGGACACGGGCGGTGCATACCTGGTCATAGATCTTCCTCTTCTCGGGGTCCCTCAGCACGTCGTAGGCTTCGTTGATGTTCTTGAAGGTGTCAGACTCGCCACCTACAGCAGGGAAACAGAGGAATCCATATTAGAAAATCCAAGAGAAATACAGATACCACGCAGCCTGCCCCTGAACAGGTGCATTGGTTGAGGAGGGAAGAGGAGGCCATTAGCCTCCACTATACTGACCCACTCCATGTACACACAGCACCTGAGTGGGCAGTGCCCCACTGGCCATGAAACATAGGATGCAATTGGAAAACATACCAGCTGGACGGAGAACAGCAGATACAGGTGCTGTGTTGGCAACGCCTGATCGTCATGCATGGGTGGGCATGAGCAGACATGTGGAGGATGCTGGGTGACAATGCACCGACCCAGAGGGCCGAACGGCACAGATGGACCAGACAAGGCGAAAACACATATAAATAGGAGGTGTATGACAGGCTGCTTTTGAGCAGGCAATCAACGATGGGTTTCACCAGCTCAAAAACAAGGCAATTGGGGGGTGGCCCTTGGAAAGGCGGCCAGTTGCTGACAAACCAACATACATCGCTGGAGGGTTAACCAGAGAACGCAACACCAAAAGACACTTTTCCAGCTGTTGTTGGTCCACTCACCCTTGTCTGGGTGGTGCTTCAGCGCCAGCTTTCTGTGCGCTTTCTTGAGCTCCTGCTCAGTGGCGTTACGGTCCACGCCCAACACCTCGTAGTACCGGGTGTTGTTGGACTTCTTGGGTCGCATTTCAGGCATCTCCCCGAAGGGAAAGCCACCGCCACCTCCGCCGAAGAACATCGCGGCGAGATCTTTTCAGCAAACGGAGAGATCAAGGGCGAGGTGCAGCACAGACCTCTGTTGGACCCGGTAATTCGATCGCTTCACTGCAGCGACGACAGGACGAATTGCAAGCAGGCTTGGAGTTGCGCAACCTCACCAGTCACTGCAATGACTGATTCAATGTTTCGAAGCTTTCTGCACACGACGACCGAGGTCGACCACTATGTGGATCGTTTCAAAGTTCGGTGCAAAACGAAAGTGAACTCCAGAAGTTCTGGACGGAACAGGGGGGAACAGGGAGTGAGTTGATAGCCACAGATTGCAAGGGGGCAGGACCCATTTGGGGCTGCTTCAGTACTAGATATCGATTTAGACCCCTATGCAGGAGGGTTGCAAATGCCACTGTAAGGGGACACCCACCGACAAGTGGAAGCGTCTGGAAGCACGTGAACAAACGGCGGTCCAGGGGGTGCACGGCGGCTGCCCCACCGTTGCCACCGCCAGGGGAGACCCACAAACCTCCCCGTCATAATGCCATGGGGTTGTGCCCCCCTCTTCTGGAGCTACACCTTGGTTACACACTGCATGGTCCTGCACCCACCCTTCCCAGGCACAGTATATGCACCATACCTCTGCTCTCTACTCAACACTGGGTACCAATATGGCATCCCTTTGCCTGTAATGCCCCAAGTTTGGGTCCAAATGCAACTCGCTAACCCTACAACTAAAAAATACCCTAAAACCGTAGAAATCCCACCCACTTCCAGTGACGGTCAAGCAGCCAGATTTTCCCCATAACAAGCTAGCTGTCGCTGTATGGCGGAGTAGCTGTGACCTAGGGCTGTGCGCCTCCCCAGGCAATACACGCGCGATCCAGATAAGGTGGCAGGGCAGGGGGCTGGCTGGTGCTGCATGTGCAAGGCTGACTGCTAATCTACCTGTATTGCGTGTATTGCCAAGCATGTTTAATCACCAACTGCAGTAGTGTCCTGTGCGCCTCCCAAGGCACATGCACACCGCCCTTGGCCACAAGGATAGGCCAGTGGCACCAGGCTGCTCCATACATACTGCCAAACTAACCGTTGCAGCTCCCCAGGCTGGGTGCAGCAAGAAGGTGACGTTCATTGACCGCTTCGGGTGCTGCCACTGCACGCACACCCGGTAGCTTTGCTGTGCAGAGGTTGGTCATTCGCACCACCACCATGAGTACTGTTGCATGGGTGGCTGCACTGCTTGCAGCCAGCATGTCAAATCCTTCCCATTGCGGCTCCTCAGCTGGCCTAGGCTGGTTGCAGCAGGTAGAAGGTCACGTTCATTGACCGCTCCGGGTGCTGCCACTGCAGGCACACCCGGTTGTGGGGCTGCGCATAGCCGGCCAGCATGGAGCTGCGCTGGTGGCGCAATTCCAAGGAGACGGACAGGCCTGCGCACGGGGTTGGGCGAATGAAACCAATCCATTTGTTTTACCCAATGCAGCTCCCCAATGGCGGGTTTCTGGTGATGAGTGCAAAATGGACTACCTGCTCAAGCAACTCCAAACAAGCAAATATGCCACTGGCCCCGACCCGAACTCCCGCCCCCTACCTTGCTTCTCGCTCCTGGTCACCGCCCACGACACCTCCCTATCCCCCTTGTTTGCCCAGGGCCTGCCGATGCTGACGCTGCCCCCCTGCTCCCCCATGCGCTGCCAGGTGAGCTGCAGGGGGTGGGACCCAACCTGCCACACGCAAAACATAGCCAATAAATACGCAATGCAAAGTAAAATAATGTACTTGGTCAGTTACGTGCATTTATACAATTTTGACAAAAGAAAATACCTATATATGCTCAGAAGCAGACAACTACGAGTGTGGTTCAAACAGGCATGCTGGTAAGGAAATGGAATCAGCAATGAGATGGGGTACCCCCCTGTCAGTTGTACAATATATCCCACCACCTTACCTGCCCCCGGCACTCCACCCGCTGTGATGCCGCCTTGCCAATGACCTGGGTCACGCCGGCCTTCACCTGCCAAGGAGGGGCACATGACTGTCACCCAGAAGTGCCTTTGGCTTTGCCTAGTGTAATGCATTTGTAATTCACAATACGTTTCCTTTCGTGTATTACTCTGAAATGGATTTTATTATTTGTTGCCAGCGTTGAATGAAAGTTTCCTACCTGCACCCGGTGCCACTCGTCAGGCAGCTTCATGGTCAGCCCCAACTTGCGCTTGCTGGGGGAATGGTGCAGGTGTGCAGCTAGGCAGGCCCAAGGGCCCTTCTCCTCGCCTTTCCCCCCCGCCTCGTTGCGGTCACCTGCATGCACCCCACATGGTCAATAATTTAATTACTTTTCATTAGCTAATTACCACATGTGCAGCGGCCCTTCCCCTTGCCATCCGCCTCGTTCCAATCACCTGAATGCACGTGGTTAATCAGGGAATTACCAGTAAAATGCCTGATGAATGCCAATCAATCACCTAAGCAAACAGTTGCCATAGTAGTGGAGAGGGAAAGGAGATGTCGCTGCACTGTGGATCACCAATGGTTGGCTAATTACCACGGTGGTTTATTCCCATGATCACCTGCACCGCCATGCCTCCGGGGCCCCGACTGCCCATGCAGGCCCCTGTGTGCTCCGCTCGGCAACCTGGAGGCGCAGGGATCCCACCCCTGGCGCTCCCCGGGATGGGATTCAGCCCCCAACGGCTGCCGCTGCGGCTGCCTGGTCCCCAAACCCTTGGAAGAACTAGCGCAGGGGGTGTTGCCACGTTGGGGTGAGGGCGGGAGCTGTTTGACGGCTTTCGCGGGGAGGGTGTTGCCAGGCTGTGGCGGGGGTGTGGGGTGCGGGGACGGTGCACCACCAGCTTGCCACAGATGCTGGGATGAATCCCTGGGGCCCGCCACCGAGAATCCAGCCCCGGGCGACGCGATGCGCATGAAGCGATCGCCATCGTTCCAGGGGCGCACTAGGCTCAAGGCCCGCACCCCAATCGGGGTCTTCAAGGCTGCAGCAGCTGCCCCCCTCACCCACCCCGCCATGCAGCGCACGCCTTGCTCTAGTGCGCCGCCGTGGCGCCCCTCCTGCGCCACCCCCGCCCCACTCCCCTCACACTGCCCCTCCACACACTCCCCCTTGGCTGGCGTACCCCCTGGCTTTGAGGCGTCCCTCCGACGGACATCGAGTTTGCAGTCTATCCAGCGCTCGCATTTCATTGGCTGGTGCCGGCTGGTGATGCGCAGGGTTGATCGCTGCAGGGGTATTTGCAGGGCGGTGGTGTGGCTCAGGTCCCTCGTGGGGTGGGAGCTGCTGGTGGAGGCCCGCATGCCAAAGGTGGCGCAGGAGGTGGCGGCGGGCTTGTCGGGCCTGCACCAACAGTTCCATTTGCATTTCAGTTTGGCCTGCAGCACCATCGCCATGCACACATATTGTCATGCACGTTTCCGTTGTAATGGTGGCCGCATGCTGCGCACTCCCGGGAGAACATTTACATGCTGATGATGAGAGCAATTTCAGAAAGTCCCAACTCCGAGTTTCTTTGATCCCACAAGTGCCTGCCAGGCTGGTGCACTTGTTGAAGTATGTTAAAGAATGCACAGGATCAGAGTCCCACCTCTGCCCCAAGCCCAGCTCCCAAATCACAACCCTTTGTTAACGGTTTAGGGTTTGAAACCCAACCTGTAAACCCTAAGCACCAAGCCCTATATAGCTATTGCTACGCCGCACCTCTGCTCCAGGCCCAGCTCCCCAGTCACAGCCCCCTTGGGTGGCCGGCTCAACCCCGCTGTGGCAGTCATGTCCCGCCCCACATCACCCTCCATTAGGGTATTGAGGGTGAGGCCTGTGGTGTTGTGGTACCCAGAGGAGGCGTTGGCAAAGCCGTGCGGCACCAATGGCCTGTTGAGTTGGAGGCTGAGGGTCTGCTCCTGGAGAAAGCAGTGCAGGGATTTTGAACCCCATTGTGAAGCAGTGCTGGGGGCAGTGGTGGTCCCTATAGAGTTGGGTTTCGTGGTGCACGGCACACATTCTGGCATTCGGTGAATCCAATGAGCAAGTGTGTGAAGACGGAATGATCAATATACACAACACGACAGAGCTGTACCACATAAAAGAAGCTGCGGGTTGACGTGCTGGCAGTGGCGTTGCTGGGCAAATTCGACACGCAGATAGGGGTGCCTTGTGGGTAAAGTACAGTACCTGTGGCAGGTTTGGGTTCCATACTGGAACTGGTTGCTGTACCCACGTTAGGCTGGTGGAAACTGGCAGTTGCACGGTGGCTTCGGTCGGCCTCTTGTGCTCCAGAACGTCTTCCACCAAGCTGTGTAAGCCAGTTACAAATGAACTCAACCATGAAAGGAAAGCATCAAGCTGTGATGGGTAGCGCACAAGGGATTGAACCGAACAGAATACCTGGGAACCGCGCCAGACCCTTTCAGCCGACTCCATATGGCGTTCTCCAAGTCAAGCTGTGGGCAAAAAGCTTGTTAACATTAGGTCCGTTTTTTGGCCAATGCAACGAGTCACCCAGGGCAAAAACATACCTGTCGAGGCTTGTCCAAGGCACCCAGTAGTTTGCGCTGCACGGGAGTCTTGTTGTGTGGCTTCATTCACTCCGCTGCCACGAAAACGCCTAGACAAACCAGCGGCATGTGCATGCATGCAAAAAAACGAAATGCATGCATAAGGAGTTTAGTCTCTAACGATCAAATTCTGGGTAGTAAACTCTTTGTTGTGTTGAGGCACGTTGATGTAACGGCTTGATTGCCACGAATAAGTGAACAGATTGGGTTTGCGGACACCTATGGCGTCAACTCGAGGCGTACTATTCAGCATTTCGAGAGTGGGTTTATACAAAAAGCCCATGACTACTGTGCTTTAGAAGGGACGCCTCTTGCCAACAACCTGGAACGGCAGGGGCACAGGCAAATCCAGAGTCCGTGCGTGCTGCACTTTCCAACCTCTCGGGCACCTGAACACTTGTGGCATCCTTGGACCACATGGCATTGTGGATAACCGAGGTACATACACATACCTTCCGCCATGGCTACCACTTGGTGCACTGTTAGGTGACCTTACCACTTGAGACGCGCCTGTATTTTGCACACGCCACTCTGGCTGGCCATCATGCATCCCTTGAAGCATGCCAGGTCCCCCCATCCCTTGAGACAATCACTAGGATGTTTTCTCGTTGGACAGCCAGTCCTCCCACTGGTGTTTGCCACCTGACACCCAACCGCTCAAAGCTCTGTTTCCTTGCACAGGCGTGGCTGTACACCCGCCTCACCCTGCTGCTGCTTGGCCACCTCAACTTTGGGCTATCGTGGTTGATACGCCTGCTGTTCACCCTACTGTACGCCACCATCCTGGGCCCAATCATCCTCTACAACACTGTGTTGTACTTTACCAGCAAGAGCATAAAGCGAGCTGTGCGGTATGGACCCAGTGCCAGGAATTTTCTCGACATTTACATTCCCACCGTAACCAGCTCTGCAGCTGCCGGCCACCCAACCGTGGTGCTGGTGATGGGTGGGGCGTGGACCATCGGCTATAAGGTATGAGGTTTAGAAGGTCAGCGTATTCCGTTTATCCGATGAACGTTGGGTGCGCAACCCTGCACCTGCACCTAAATTTCGCGAGGTGCATCCTCCCACTTGCACCTGCACCTGCGCACAAACCTGCACCTGCACACAGCCCACCACAGCCACAACGCCTGTAGCCACTCCTGCATCTGCTCCACAAAGCTGCACTTGCATCCACAGCCCACCCATACACCTACCATACCCTGCACCCGCACCTGCAGCATACAACCACGTACATTGCGCAGGGATGGGGCACCATGCTGGCGCTTGCAGGTTGACGCTGGTGTTCAACATCTGCACCATGCAACCATCCACAATATGCAGCCACATGCCCAAGCTTTGCTCTAGAGAATAGTGCAAATTATATTTAATTTGCACCAATTTTAGGTAATGGCTTAAAATTCTACACTAGATTTTACCAACCAAACGCCACCCTTTTCCACAGGGATGGGGCGCCGAGCTGCCGCGGATGCTTGTGGGTGAATGCATTTCTCATATAATTTATATTCTGTTGTACATGTCTATATTCCCAATTCCCAATTAGATCGCTCCTTTTTCCACAGGGATGGGGCACCATGCTGGCACGGGTGCTTGCAGGCCAGGGCATCCTGGTGTTTAGCGTAGACCACCGCAACTTCCCTCAGGCCACTGCCAGTGACATGATCATGGATGTCAGCACCGCCACCTCCTGGGTGCTGAACAACATGCAGGCGCACCACGGAGACCCAAACAAGGTGGGTGGCGGGCACACACACTACCACCACATGCATTCCGTTGTACATCCGTGAATTGTTTGGAAGTGCTCAATGCAGCATATGAAATATGAGGTAAGAAAGTTCAGGCTCGGGACGTCCCAGGTAACATATCCAGTATGTGTGTCTTGTTGTCAGCCCTTTCATGCAAACAGGAACGCCCAATTCATTGCTTGACATATAAGCCTGTCTTGTACACTCATGTGTGTGCAGCAGAGGTGCTGATTTCTTGGTTGGCCCCTGCAGGTGATCCTGGTTGGCCAGGGGTCAGGCGCGCACCTCCTGTTCCTCTCGATCCTGCGCCAAGCCCAACATCTGGCAGCAGACGTAGCATCGCAATCCGCCACGTTCCACCGCCCCACCTCCAAGCCACAGCCCTCCCTCAATGGCAGGAGCTCCCCGCGCAGCCTGGCCAGCCCCCACTCCTCGCCAGGCACCACACCCACCCACCGCCAGCCGCCGCACCCCGCCATGGTATGGGTATGCCAGGAGTGAAGTGTGTGGCACTGAATGCGCCATGCAGGCTGGTACTGTAGCTGAATGGCTGGAATATATGATTTAAATCAGCTAAATGCTGTATCGCTGGACTGAATGGCTGCACAATCAGCTGGAATGAACGGGATTTGAGTTTAGCTGGATGGATTGAATGAATCTATACTTACAATAGCTACATTTAAATATGTGACGGTTCTTCATTTATCCCAAATAACTAACTTTCTCTCTCTCTGTGGTCCAGCTGATGCGGTTCGATTCCAATGGCGTCCCTGCCTGGAACCCTGCGCAAGCCATTGCCGCAGTGGGTGTCTCTGGTGCCTACAGCGTGCAGGCGCTGGTTAACCACTTCCACCAGCGGGGGCTGTACAAGTCCATGTTCCTGTCTGTCATGGAGGCAGGACTGACAGGTGATGGTAGTTAGGGTTTAGGGTTTTCCTGTCTGAAATGGAGACAGGCCTGAACCGTAATGGGCAAGGCATGGGGTGCAGTGCTTATGGTGCCACATGGTGCTGCACTTGCGGCGATGTGTGGCGCCCCATAGCGATGCAATGTGCACACCTGGCTACAGTACTGCAAAGCTTGCCACCATATGGCATTGACGGTGCACATATTTAACGTGCTGCAGGGGCGCGCGCCAACGAGGCCCTCCCGCGCTACTCCCCCACCTTCATCGTCAAGTCCCTGGCCTTCTCGCTGCTGTTGCCCGCTGCATGCCCTCTGTGCACTTGCTGCAGCTTGCATGCATCCATTGAACGGCATTACACCACCGTGGTGGTTCAGATCTGGCTGCACAAATGGAACGCATGTCACCAAGGAATCAATGCACTTGCAGGTGCACGCGCCAACGAGGCCCTCCCTCGCCACTCCCCCACCTTCATCGTCGAGTCCCCAGCCTTCTCGCATGCGGCGGCAGCCCGCTTCATGCCCTCTGTGCACCTCCTACACGGGTCGCTTGACGCCACCATGCCCATCAGCCAGAGCCTGCTGCTGCACCGGGCGCTGGAGTCGCAGAGGGTGAACATCACGCTGGAGGTGCTGGAGGTATGGTGCGGGACATGTGGCATGCGGAGTGCATTTGGCGTTGGTTGAGGGGCATGCATGCAGCCCTACGTAGCCGAGCATCACGAGCTTACACAAGTGCAAGGATTGGGGGATTGGAGAGCTTGGAGGCTCATGGGGTGCATACAGCGGTGGGAGAAAGGGCGCGTGGCTGGCAGAGGTCAAGGGCATATGTGCATGTGCTTGCCGGGGATGAAGGACGACATGGATGAAGGGCACATACCCATGCAATCAGGTCACTGGTGTTGGTGTCATTTCTGTGCACTGACCGCATGGTGTGGCCTCTGTGTGCAGGGCAAGGGGCACACCGACCTGGTCATTGAGGACCTGGTTGCCCATGGGTCACATGCACCCCTGGTGGAGTACCTGTGCACACTCGTGGCAGCCGCGAGCGCATGCAGCAGCGCAGTGCCGACACCTGGCAGCAGCGCAGCAGCAGACATGCGCAAGGGAGGGGAACCACAAAGCGTCAAAGCAGGGTCGGCAGCCACGTTGAAACCCTCACCAAGGGTTTCCCAATGGCAGCGAGCACGGGGGAACGAGGTTGAGGTGGGGAGGTGGCGGTGGCGTGTGCCGGTGGTGTTGGTCAGAGCTGGAGAGCGTGTGTTGGGCTGGGTGGTCAGAGTAGAGCTGTGGCTGGCAAAGCTGGTGAACCCTTTCTAGCTAGGGTGGAGATCCAGTTCGGAGGCAGTATGGCATATGCCTGGCTGCAGTAGCTGTACGGCTGGGTGTGTCTGGGTTACCGAGAAGCGACCGATATTATCTTATTAAGAGCATAGGCTAGGTTTGGAACCTGTGCACTGCAATGCCAGCAGTGACTGAAGCCACCACCGTGCGTTTTTGCCAGTTTTGTTGAACTCAATCTGAGGTCTTTTCTGTGGGCACTGCTGGCAAGTGATTGCTGGCATCCACTCTGAAGACTGACACAAGTTTGTTGAACTTCTTTCAGTTTATATCAGCTCTGACTCATGCACGGAGCTCCTATTTGGGGTTCACAGGCTGGGCATGTTTACGATGCCACTCCACCTGCCAGTTTGTATGCATGTTTTGCTCGGGAACGTATTGACACGACGCAATCCCAGGCAGCCCGTTCAATAATGGCGCTTGGCAAGAGTGAATGGAAGCAAAGCCACCTCAGTAACTATCCTGGGACGGTACTAGCAGCGATAGGACATTGTTATCTGGTAGCAGGTGTCCAACAGTCACTGGTACACATGTGCCATTGTTGGGTGGCACTGTGGCCCTGGTTATTCACAGCCACTGTGAAGAGTGAGGCAAGAATATCAAACTTATTTCAGTTGTAACAGCTCTGGCTCGTGCCAAGAGTCGTGGTGCCCCTGTTTGGACCAGTGGTAAAGCCTGGCAGGTTGGCTACCCTCTTGTGTCACCACTTGGGTATCGCATGCATTGGAGAACAATCCTGCACGGCAACCTAGTTGGGCCCTTGCACATATTCTACTGACTCCATAGCAAGGTGTTGGGGTATGCCAGGTTAAGCAAAGTGTGCCAATGGTGGTGTTAAGTGTTTCCATAAGAGGTGGTGTTAAAAAACACCAGTTTTGTTGTTGGGCGAGGCAAGGCAGGTGTTTAACCGCCGAAGCCGTACAGGGTGCGTCCCTGGCGCTTGAGCGCGTACACCACGTCGAAGGCGGTGACGGTCTTGCGGCGGGCGTGCTCGGTGTAGGTCACGGCATCCCTGATCACGTTCTCCAAGAACACCTTGAGCACACCGCGGGTCTCCTCGTAGATGAGGCCGGAGATACGCTTCACACCGCCACGGCGAGCCAGACGGCGGATAGCGGGCTTGGTGATGCCCTGGATGTTGTCACGGAGGACCTTCCTGTGACGCTGCAGCAAAGCAGAAACAAGAGGTCAGTTGCTGTGCTAAGAATGAAGCAAAGGTGGCTGGTCAACGTGGGCGAAAGCTGGGCATGCTATGTGTTTGTGCAGTGGGCGGTGACGCAAAAGCAGCCAAGCAGCAACACAACAGACACCATGCAAAGCAGAGACAGGCGACAGCCAACAGACGTCCAAGGTTGGTTCACGGTTGCACGGCAGTGAAGGTGTACCTTGGCGCCACCCTTGCCCAGGCCCTTGCCACCCTTTCCACGTCCAGACATGGTTGCTAGTTGTTTGGGAGATGAGTGGAAACAGAGGAGGTTGTTGTGAGTTGTTGCTGTGCAAAGTGCAGGGCGCGAGGCTTTATACCTCGCCCGACTTGCAGCTGACCAGCTGCTGTTTGAAATTTGGCCCAGACCGGGTCAAGTCGTGCCCTACCAAATGCTGCACGCCCATTGGCCGAGGGTTGGGAGGCCAAGTTGCAGCCAATGGGCGTGCAGCATTCCACAGGGCACGGATTCACCTGCGGCCAGATTCGCACAAGTTCAAACTGCACACCAGAATCAGCAGGAGGAAATCGCTCGCTATAAAGCTCGCCTGCAGCGTGTGACCAAGGCACAAACCCTCTTTGTTCTCCCTCCAGCCCCTCGCATCAATCCTTCGCAATGGCTCGCACCAAGCAGACCGCTCGCAAGTCCACCGGTGGCAAGGCCCCACGCAAGCAGCTGGCCACCAAGGCAGCTCGCAAGTCCGCCCCAGCAACCGGAGGCGTGAAGAAGCCCCACAGGTACGCAGCCATCTGCGTAACACCCATGCTGCCGAGGATGTGTCGTCCACCCACCTGCTGGCCACACTTGTGGCTGCTGCATGCTCTCTAGTCCTGCCTCGTTTGCACTCCAAGCGTTGACCTGCCCACCCTTGCAGCATCGTTCAGTTATTGACCCTCTTTGTGCTCCTTGGTCAACAGGTACAGGCCCGGAACCGTGGCTCTGCGTGAGATCCGCAAGTACCAGAAGTCTACCGAGCTGCTCATCCGCAAGCTGCCTTTCCAGAGGCTGGTGCGCGAGATCGCCCAGGACTTCAAGACCGACCTGCGCTTCCAGTCCTCCGCCGTCCTGGCCCTGCAGGAGGCAGCAGAGGCCTACCTGGTGGGTCTGTTCGAGGACACCAACCTGGCTGCCATCCACGCCAAGCGCGTGACAATCATGCCCAAGGACATCCAGCTGGCCCGCCGCATCCGTGGCGAGCGCGCTTAAGCTCCCCGCTTAGGCTTGTCCACAGCACAACAAAACTGGTGTTTTTTAACACCACCTTCTCTTGGAAACCCTACCCACCTGTGTCTTGGGCACAACAGTAGGATTGTTGTCAACAACACCCCTGCTTGCACTGCAAGTTGCAGCCCACTTGCATGAACAGCTGAATGTGACTTGGGCTATTGCAATACTGCTTCTCTCTGAGAATCTCTCAGTACTGTGCTATCCAGCCAAAAAATGTCCGTACTCCAAGTACAAAACCCATATCCTGTAGCGCTGCGTTGCATCCCAGCTGTTGTGCTCTAACGACACTGTGTACCTTCATTGCCCAACCCTTTGAAGAGGTCCTATTAAGGGTCTTGAGAATGGTTCAGATTCTGACCAACAACATGAACCTGGTTGGTTCAGTTGATACGGTTATCAGGTTTTGCCTTGTGCTTCAAGTTGTGGCGAGGCAATTTTTAAACAGCATCGGTTGCGCCAGCCCTGAGTTGGCAGAATCAAACACTTGTGGACATGCTATGCCAGCCAGGTTTTGCCAACAATGGCTATTTTGCCAACCATAGCTGCTGGAAAGCTTGCTCAACAGTGTAGCACACAGTGCAGATGTGTTCAGTTGGGTGTTTTTCCATTTGTGGTGGTGTTAAAAAACACCAGTTTGGGTTGGAAGTAGTGGGCAGGGCGCTTATGCCTCCTTGTCCTTCTTGGAGCTCTTGGGCAGCAGCACAGAATGGATGTTGGGCAGCACACCACCAGCGGCGATGGTCACCTCGCCCAGCAGCTTGCTCAGCTCCTCGTCGTTCCTCACAGCCAGCTGTGCAAAGGGAACATTGAGAGGTAAGTTAGCTGGAGCTGGGAGTGCATTGGCGGTGAAATTGTTGTGGACACAGGTGGGCAGTGGGCAACAAGCACAGCAACACTTGGCAGGTCAACCAGGCAGGCAAGGGCACAGAAGCTCTTGTACCAAGGAGCCAGTTTACCTGGATGTGGCGGGGGATGATGCGGGTCTTCTTGTTGTCGCGGGCGGCGTTGCCTGCCAGCTCCAGCACCTCAGCTGCGAGGTACTCAAGGACGGCTGCCAGGTACACTGGGGCGCCGGCACCGATGCGGGTGGCATACTTGCCCTTCTTCAGGTAGCGGGCCACACGCCCCACTGGGAACTGGAGCCCGGCCTTGGCGGACCTGCAGTGGTGGAAAGGGATGTGGGGTCAGCATGGATGTCCAGATCTACTGCAAAGTTCGAGCAAGGTGCAGGCCAGGCATATGTCAGTCAAAAATGGTGTGTGGGCACAATGCAACGTGCTATACTTGGGTATGACAACGTACTTTGAGACCGACTTCTTCGCCGGAGCGCGCTTGCCCTTGCCAGACATCTTGAACGAGTTTGTAGGGGACGGGGGGTACGAGATGGGAGGGGTTGAAGGAGAGTTATGCCTGTGGCTGGTGGCCCATTGTGCGTTTATACGAGTTCAAACGTTGCTTGCAGCGAGCCACTCGAGTCAACGCCCACAGTTGCCAGCGTGGCAACTGGGGGCCAATGAGCGTGCAGCATTGGCGAGGCCCGACTCAGGAGGACGGTCTGTGAATCCGTGCCTTGGTCAATGCTGCACGCTCATTGGCCCGCAGCTGCTGGCAGGTTTGAAATTTCGGTGCTGCAGCAAGTCAAAGTGGGCGATCCGCCTGCATATAAAAGGTCAACAGCGCCCACTTCGAAACCATATCCCCACTTTTGCCGTTCACTTCCAGTCACACATCCACTCCCAACCTGTCGCAATGGCTCCCAAGGGTGAGAAGGCTCCTGCCAAGAAGGCCGCTGCGGTCGTGAAGAAGCCCGATGGCAAGAAGAAGAAGTCCAAGAAGGCGGTGGAGAGCTACAAGAGCTACATCTTCAAGGTCCTGAAGCAGGTGCACCCCGACACCGGCATCAGCTCCAAGAGCATGAGCATTTTGAACTCATTCATAGCCGACCAGTTCGAGAAGATCGCCACCGAGGCCTCCAAGCTGTCCCGCTACACCAAGAAGCCCACCCGTAAGTTGCTCCACTTTCAAACTCTGTGCAGCTGTTGACTGTTGCCTTGCGTTTCTTGTCTTTGACTGCGTGCTCGTGCGTGTCTCTCACGTTTGAAACCCACCTGCCTACCTGTCACCCATGTAACTGACCCACCTCCCACCCTACCACGCTCTCTGCAAGCCAGTCCGTGATCCCCTTTATCGTTCCTTGTGCAGTGACCTCCAGGGAGATCCAGACCGCTGTGCGCCTGGTGCTGCCCGGTGAGCTGGCCAAGCACGCCGTGTCTGAGGGCACCAAGGCGGTGACCAAGTTCACCTCCGCCTAAGCGTCTTCCCTTGCCCCACGCCAACAAAACTGGTGTTTTTTAACACCACCTGCTGTTGGAAACCATCTCCCAGGTGTCCATTGACACAGTGCACTGTACCCAGTTCATGTCCATGTTGGGCGCTGCCCGCAATGCTGACTGCGCTGCAAACCATGACCTTGTAGCATGGTCACTGGGCCTGTTTAAAAGACTCCACTCACCCCACTGTACTGCTAAACACCTCAAGCCGGACAAAGCAGCCATGCTCCACAGTCTATTTGTTGGGAACGTGGCATAGTCCCAACGCCATACATGAACAGAGGTTTGCAGTGTCAGTTACTACCGTACCTAATACAACCAGCTCAATTGAAAGACTCCTAAAAGAAAGCTTGGCCATGAGTGCAACCTGCACATTCCTGATTCAGCTAACCTTGAAACACACTTTGTACAAGACTTCCAAGCTTCTGTATCCTACTTTGTGCCAGGCCATGCTGTCAAAGTGTCCACAATGGCAACCCACATGTAAAGAACCCAATAAATGCTGAGCAGTGTCTTTACAAACAAGTCAGTGGGCAAAAGCCTGCTGCTCAAAACTGGCTGCCCGGTGCTGGTCCACATGAGATGGCCAAGTGCAACACCGCAGCACCTATCAATAACTGCTTTACCCACGCATACAAGCAGAAACCAGCTCTCTACGACCAAAAAAAGAGCAAACAATGTGGCACCGTTCTACACTTGAAGTACAGCTGACGTGGCCAGCAGCTTTCTGGCATGGCAGCCATAGGTACCTGCCCCTCGCCACCGCAAAGTGTTCCGTCAGAACTCTGCGCCTGGCCCCATCGCCCGGGTCCCCGACTGCACCGAATAGATGGCACTCGGGTTGATCCTCAGGACAGCAGCTGGGTCCTTAGTCTTGGTCATCCTGCAGGCATGACAGGAAAGGCACACCGTCAGCAACGAGTTTGTAATTTAGGGTTTAGGGGTTTCCTGCGAAAAGCAAATGTGGCCATGACGTGGGAAACGTCGGCAGAATTGACACCTGCACAACGTCTTTCTAGCAAGGTTGGCAGCGGGAAACCCTAGAAGACGACATTAGTGGGGAGAACCCTAGTGGGGTTGCGCTGGGGAGCAAAATCCGCCGACAACAAACCCGGTGTTTCAAGCATTTGCAACTCGATTGTCGAGGGGTGAGGGTTGTATCTAGGGCGTTAACCTTGACCCTAAACTCTTCACTTCACACCGAGTGCACTACCTGCACGTGGGAAGATTTTTAGCGCGGGACGTGCCGAGGGGTATTATAAAAAATATGTACCCCAGACATGCCACACTGTGCCACGTGTACGCACCCATGTCAGCCACCCAGCTTGAGCAGGAAAGTGGATCAGGTAAATGAGGTGTACCATACGAGCGCACTCAAAACGTGACCGCCCTCACCTTCAAATCAAGCCACTGCCAGTGGCACTAGCCACTGCACCACCACTAGCTGAGGCCCCTATTATGGACCAGCGACGGCAGGGCGCCTGGATGGTTTCGCAGCCGCTGGGCAGGTGTAATTGTGCTGGTGACTCCAAACACACTGCATGGAGGGGACGCACACGCTGACACTACCATGTTGTTGTCAAACCAATATGTTTGTTCTGTTGATGTAAAATTGTGCACTCAGAGTAGTAGGTTTAAGGTAACCGCGGGGCCCATTCCTGCCATCGAAAAGGGTGGCGCATGCACTCCATTCAGCACTCACTCCGGGTCCCCCACTCCCCACATGCAGCATGTGACGATCTCATATGTCCCTCAGGAGGACTTTTATATACCATCTGTGATATATCCAAGTCCTCCTGTGCTCACCCTTGCATGGCTGCGGCTGCGACTGCACTTGCCGCATCTTCAGCCAATGGGAATGTAGGTCCTTGCAATGTTAAACCTAAACCCTAGACCCTGACCCCCACCATTGTACCAGCTCCAGCATTGGCTTGCTCTGCACCATCCAGCCAAACCCTAGACCCTTTAGACCTCTAGGCCCTCAACCTTTACCATTCAATCAGCTTAAGCACTTCCTCCAGGTCCTCAACCAGCAGCATGGGCTCTGCCTGCACCATGCGGTCAATGTCTGCATCGCTGTAGTGCTCACGCATCTTGGCCCTGCCCCCAGCCAGCTGGCCAAACTCGGCATCGGTCAAAAGGGTTGGCCTGTGGGGATGAGTAAAAGAAACAAGTGAAATTGCCAATTTATTGAATAGATAAAGTGGCATGGCGAATCGCTCGCCCACATGCAACACACTTGACCCCATGTGGCCCTCAACTACTGCCAGCCCCCACCTGTCAACAACCATGCGCCTGACAATCATGGCGCCCGCATCTCCAGTGAGGGACATCCCTTTGCGGGGGACGAGTGAACACATGACCCAATGTAACCTCGCCATCGCCCACACCAGCGATTTTGGGATTAAAAACATAGGGTGGGAGGGCGCCCCTTGAAGGGCGCTGTATCCCATGCAATGCCCTCTCGTCTCCATGCCAGTCTCACCTATTGACCACCATGGCGCCCACAAATTAGCGGGAACATCTTCTTGAGGGCTATGGCCACCTGGCGCATGACCTTAAATAGGGATATCCGCATATGCCCTTAGTAAGTAATACCCCCCTGCCGTATGCGACATGGCCAGGCCACATGCAATGCACTTGACCCCATGTGGCCCTCGACTACTTCCTGTCCCCACCTATTGACCACCATAGCGCCCACATCAGCGGTAGGAAACATCTCCTTGAGGGCGATGAGCCGGACCGCCACCTGGCGCGTGTTGCCCACCAGCTCAGCCAGCATCTGCGGCTTCATGCGCACCACCCGAGTGGCCATGCCAGGCACGAGCGCCAGCAGACCCTGCGGGGCAAAACGCGGTTGCCGATAGAAAAACAAACGGATAAAGGAGCCTTTAGTGACACTTTATATGTCCCCCATACTGGTGTGGGTATGTGCATGGTACAGGGACTTACAGAAAACAAAATTTTGCTGTGGAGAGGCGCAGCACCCAGTGGGACTTGTGAGTGCTGGGGCATGTATGGGTGGCGATTGTGTAGGGGTGTGCGTGTGGTGTGGGAGTATGGGTCTTATGTGGGTGTGGGCGGGTGGCGGGTGGGTGGGTGGGTAACCACAAGGAGGAGGCACTGACCTACCTGCAGGTTTTGGTCAAACTCCTCCTGCGACAGGTTGCACAGTTTGGCTGCAGCGCTGACCACCATCCCAGTCTTGAAGGTGTCCCCCAGCACAAGGTTTTGGCTGTGCGCCATGCGCTTCATGAGAACCCATGGCGATTTTGCTTGCAGGGAGGCGTGGGTTGAAGGCGCAGTTTGCTGCGAGGTGGAGGGTAGTGCTTCGTCTGGAGGGCCCGGGTTTGATCCCAAGGCTGCTGGTGGGTGCCACTGCCGGGCCTTGGTGTGTCTAGGTGTGTGAATCCTAGGCACCCACCTGCACCACCAACGACCCAAGGTGTAAGAAACAGGGGTATCATCTTTTCATATGCTGCATGCCGACTGTTTTGGTGTGGAACTGGGGCCAGCCTTGCCTTGGGAATTGGTGGCCACTGGTGCAGAGGTCCGCTCTGCTTGTGCTGGCACTGTGCCCCTCCACAGCCGGTGCTATATGTCCAGACAACATACTTATACCCTCAAACTACCGATTAACCACACTGCTGGACGTTTGTGTCAAGGTTGGTTTCCAAAGCAGCTTCGAACGCATGCATGCATGCATTCGTTTGCATGCATATAAGCTGTCGAGGCGATCCGAAGGCCGTCAATCGGGTCTCGGGAGGGTGTGGAAACGGCACAGGCACTGTTTTTTTACATATAACCCGCTGCCCGAGGCGTGGGCGTCGTACACGTATTGTTGGTGAGATGGTGTTGCCAAGGTGTGGCAGAACGAAATATGAAACCCGAGGGAACGGGCAAGTCGGCAGCCTCGTTGCTACAGTTAGCGAGACCGATGCTATCCTGGGCACCTAAACTGGATATGGAAAAACTCACGAGTAGATACATCAACCTTATTCGATTGCCAACAAGCGATACATCGCCCAAGGCACCGCCTGCATCTGTCCCATCGGCATCGTGCAAGGAATTTGCCAATGGGGACCGTAACAGTATAAGATGGCTCTGAGACGGGCTGCTGGCCTCGGCTACCGACACCTGGTCCGGTCTGGTAGCGCAGGAGTGGCCTTCCGTGGACTGCTGCAGCAACAGAACAGCACCGTCTGCGCTAGTGTCAGCCATGGCATTTTCTGGGAGGCCTCCCAGGCTAGCAGCAGCCGATACAACACGGTTTGCAGCGTCGCACTCAAGCACTTCTTCCACACCAGCGCCTTGGCTGGGCAACGGGAAGACAAGAACGAATCCCTGCCCTCCCAGCAACAACAGCAGCGCGAGATCCAGAGCAGCGCCGACGCATCAGTCCCAGCATCGCTGCATGCCGAGCTCTGTGATGAGGCAATTGGCAGCTTGGAGCAGACCAGGGCCCGCGTGGAGAAGGCAAGGAGGGCGCCTTTTGGAGAAATCTCCCTGCGAAAACGCGTCCTAAAGGTCACACAGACGGTGGATGGCCTGCTTCGTGCCACGATCAAGTTTTTGTTGGTCACCACGCCATCATCCATCCGGTGGTACCTCACCATCCCCAGGAAGGAGCGGGCAGCGCTGCACAGCAGCTGGTGGACCACTATCAAGACGGAAGCCAGGCACTATTGGGTACGGGGCTCTCACCGACCACCGCCTATAAGCAGCCCCAGTATATTCTGCCCCATACCACAGCTTGCATCTCAACCTTGGCAGGGTTGTTTCAGTGGCAAATTGAGTTACACAGTACAACAGAGTACTTGGATTGATACTAAAAACCATGATTTTGCAAGTTTCATCAGCCACTTCCTGCACCCCCCTATGGCATCGCTGCTTGCACCTCGCCAACTCACTCCAGGCGTCTGGTGCTGCCTCAACTGCACACACCCACCCCTGGCACTGCTTCGCCAGCGCCCTGTAGCTCGCCAGCCTGGAATGTTGGTCGTGACGTTGTTATGAACTGACGGGTGGGTGCTTGTTGTTTGCAGCTGGGTACCAAGCTGCTGGGTGCCGAGGTCAGGGTTGCATCAGGGCTGGTGTTCAAGGTGCTGCGGGGAAAGTCACTGAGCAGGTACGGAGGGCAGCTGTGCCTAGGAACGGTGAAACTTGTTCTTCACAGAAGCATAGCTGGGTGTGGCTGCTGGTGGTGCGTTAACGCACGGCCCCACACCTGCAACGGGGTTTGGTTCACGCCATATGAGTGCTTGATGGCGCCGCACGGTGACAAACCCTTAACCGAGACCCTGCCCGCAGGCGCGAGCGCAAGCAGCTGACCCGTACCGTGGCCGACGTGTTCCGCCTGGTCCCCTTCCTGGTCATCATCGCCATCCCCTTCATGGAGCTTGCGCTCCCCCTGTTCCTGCGCATGTTCCCCAACCTGCTGCCGTCCACCTTTGAGGACAAGCTGAAGAAGGAGGAGGAGCTGAAGAGGAAGGTGGCGGCCAAGCTGGAGGTGGCCAAGTTCCTGCAGGTGGGAGAGGGTTTGTGCTAGGGTTTTCTAAAGGGTTTGCAGTTCGCGTGCTGTCCTAGGGCTTTGTTAGGGTTTGTTTGGAACTGAAGGAAGGAAGAGGAGGAGCTGTAGCGCAATGTGGCTGCCAAGCTGCAGGTGGTGTTTTTGTGATACGATTTAGTGCTAGGCTTTTGTGAGGGTATCTGGGGGAGCTGAAAAAGGAGGAGCTCAAGTGCAAGGTGGAGCTCAAGTGCAAGCGCCCCAAACCCTAACATGAAACCCTCCCTCGCACAGGAGACCGTCCAGCTCATGGCCAAGGACATGTACAAGAGCCGCACCGGCGAGACGCGCGCCTCGGCCGCGGAGCTCTACCAGTTCATGAAGCGGGTGCGGGCGGGGGAGCGGGTGACCAACTCGGAGATTGTGCGCTTCGCCCAGCTGTTCAACGATGAACTCACCATGGACAACCTTGAGAGGGTGCACCTCATCAACCTGTGCCGCTTTGTGGGGATCCAGCCCTTTGGGACGGACGCCTTCCTGCGGGCGCGGCTGCGGGCGCACCTGGCGCAGATCAAGGTGGGGGTGTGGGTTTGTTTCTGGGGGGGAAGGGGGGGTGAGTAGCTTAGGGCAGGGGTTGGACGGCTGTGTAATGGCGAGCGCCATGGATATTGTGGAGCAAATGCAACCTGATCCAACCTGATCCTTATTGATCCAAACTAATCCAACATGATCACAGGCCGATGATCGCGCCATCAAGCAGGAGGATCTTCTCAATTGACAGCGAGCGTGCTGATCTGAAAGGATCTCTACTGATCCAATATGATTTTTACTGATCCAAAACCAATCCAACATGATCACAGGCCGATGACCGCGCCATCAAGGAGGAGGGTTTGCCCAACCTGACAGCGGACGAGCTAAGGCAGGCCTGCCGAGCCCGTGGCATGAAGGCTCCCTATGGCGAGGGGAGCGAGGAGTTCATGCGCAGGCAGCTGGGGGAGTGGCTGGAGCTCAGCCTGAACAGGCAAGGGTTTTGAGTTTAGGGTTTAGGGTTAATTTGTTAGGGTTTTGGGTTACACCTGGCTCCCAGGCTGGGGGAGTGGCTGGAGCTCAGCCTGAACAGGTAAGGGTTCTAGGGTTTGGCACAGCGCCAAATCGTGTAAGTCTGCCTTTTCACGGGGAGGGTATGGGCTTTTGCAGTCGCCATGTTAAACCTTCCCTTGTGGGGGGACATGTTGAACCCTCCCTGGTGAAAGGTCTCACAGGGCGACGAGAAACACCGCACATGCTGCGTGACTGGGTAGGGTTTATGGTTTGCGAGGGTTTCTTATGCCGCGCCCCTTCCCTGGCCGCAGGTCTCTCATGCCCGTGATGCTGCTGCTCATGCTGTCCAAAGCTGAGGCACTCATCTAGGCGCAGGGCCAACCAGGCATGCACCGCATCTCCTCCCCTTTGCAACCCGACACTGGTGTCATACACCCCCTTGTGCAACTGCGTGCCTTCTTTCACTCTCGCCCCTCCCCCTAGACTACTCTTCACCAGCTTGCCATCTACCGTACCTCTAACCCAACCCACCTCAGCCACTCCCCAATCCACTTCTAATTCAAACACCCTCTCAGCCACTCCCCATCTACTTCTAAGTCAGCTAACACCTCAGCCACTCCCCATCCACTTTCAATCCAACCCACCTCCCAGCCACTCACCAGCCACTTCCACACCCACCTGCACCTCTCCCCTTGTGCCCCCCCTCTTTCACTCCATCATTCAATGACAGTCACATATATCTGATAAAGTAGCAGCTATTTGTTTCCGTATTAATTCCAATGCTGGCAATCACACACATAGCAATAGCTAGAGCTGTTTTCTTCCAATGTTTGCAATACATATTCTACCATATTTAAATGCTACCAAGCTGAAACGGTGTGCATTGCCACACAATTGGCTTCAGTCCATTGTTTTGACAGCTAATTAATCAGTCATTATCTTCCAGTTTGACAGAACAGCAGACCATGCAAATAAATCAGT
The DNA here is from genome assembly GCA_032358255.1 of Heterotrichella gracilis. NCBI lineage: Eukaryota > Xanthophyceae > Tribonematales > Xanthonemataceae > Heterotrichella > Heterotrichella gracilis. The sequence goes on along the minus strand of JAULBX010014537.1, from coordinate 46,359 downwards.
GTTTTCTCACACGCATTTCCAGATCTGTCAACAATGTCTCAGGCAAAAAATGGTGGCTAGGCAGTCAGTGCGTGGCATGGTTGTAGCGTGGTGTATGTCTACAGAACTCTCAAATTCCCTTTTCCCCCGTCATACTGCTAATATGTTTATCGTGATACCTAGGATAATCATGAGTGGACAGGTCGTTTTAATGGTATTATTTATTTGAACATAGCATGGGGTAATTAGATGCTGCTGGCTTGCATACCATTGAGCACAAGCATATTTATTTGTCGTAGAGCTTTTGGTACTTGTTGTTGCATTATTTCATATGCTGAGGAGAAGTTGCATGAAAAAACTGTTTTTAGCAGTTGCCCATCTGCAGCATTTTCATCTTGCTGGCCCAAAAAGCCAATTGCTATTTTCCTGGCAACGGATTTTACATGAAAATTAACATCATTGAATGCCGTACCCAGCCATTGAATAAGAAACCACCCCTCACTGCCCCAGACCCCTCACGCCCAACCTCCAATTGCCCCCCTGCACCCTGGGTACCCTTCCCCACCAACCCCCACCCCCCGCCCTCACCCGCCCACCTCTGTCACCACGCCACCATCCACCATTGCACCACGCCGACAACCACCCCATCCCCACAACCACCCCCAAACCCACACTCATCCCCCAAAAAACCCACCCACCACATCCAGGGCGCTCCCTTCCTCCCTGCTCCTACTCTCCCGGGCCTTCACCGTCACCCAGGCACGCCCCAAGAAGGCTGCCCCTAAGACTCAGGAGCCAGATGCCGAGATCCAGAGTTTGAGGGATACCCTGTCCAGCCTGCCCGATGAGGTCATCGAGGACGTGGAGATGGAGGTGCTGGCGGCAGACAGGTGGGGTGAAACCCTAGGGCGGAACGGGAAACCCTTGGGTAGGGTTTTGAGGGGATGAGATGGAGGTGCTGGCGGCAGAAAGGTGCTGTGTAGTGGGGGGGTGGGGTTAAGGCATTATAGGGTAAGGATAAGTAAGCCTTGGTAGTGTGGGTTTGTATTGGATCCACGGTTGAGGGATATCCTATCCAGCCTGCCCGATGGGGTAAATGGTTGACGATGGGGATGCAATCGTTGGCGGCGGACAGGTGGGAGGGTGGCGGAGAAACGCTTGAGTAGGGTATCCAACTGTGGGTTTTGCAATGCACATTTGTCGATTCGCCACATTAGTTTTATCCGCAACAGATTGACTTTCTCTCCCCGGTCTGCCCATGTCTGCGAATGAGCCCGTTCCTCATCTTGGTCCTTTGTGCCCCCTCCCATTTTAGGGCCCGACTTTTGAAAACCCCTTGACTACCTCGCCATGGATATACCTGGTACCTCATGCTTTTGTGCCCACAAACCCCCCATTTAGGCCCGACTATTAGAAGGCCCCTTGAATACCTCAAATGGATGTTCACATTTATGTTTGTGGCCCCCTCCCATTTAGGCCCGACTATGAGAAGGCCCTCGAGTACCTAAAGCGCGAGGAGGAGGCCATCAAGGAGGAGAATGAGGAGGAGGAAAAGGTGGGGAGGGAAACCCTAGACCCTGAAGCGTAAAACCGCAGCAGTGGGGATGTGGGTGCAACAGCATCACTTTCACCACTGCACACACGCATCCCTCACCCACATCCCCACGCTCCCCATATCCCCCACCCCCCCACACCCACACCATTCCCACAGCCATACCCTACTCCTACACCCACACCCACTCCCCATCACATTGCTGGTCGCCCCCGTGCACTGCCTGAAGAGGTGGGCGCCGAGGTTGCATGCGCCACATCCACCCACACACCCACTCCTCAGGGGGCTCGTCCCTCGCTCAACCCTCCCTACCGCCACCACCATGGCCACACCACACACCACCATGCGCCTTTCTCTGCTACAAACCACCCCCCTCCCCCGTGTGCCCACTCCAACCACCACCCCCCACCTCCACAGGCCGCCCCCATGCGCCGCTTCAGCACCGTGGGGGCTGGGGTGGATGTGGTACCTCCACCCCCACACCCCGCCTCCCACTCCACCCCCTCACCCCACCACCACCCCCCACAAGACTGGGACCAAATCCACCACCCACGTCTCTCTCCTTCAACCACATCCGCACTCACACTCCCACCCCCACCCCACAGGCCGCCCCCGTGTTCCACAGCAGTACCGAGGAGGTGGGTGCGGTGGTTGCTGCGGCTGTTATGAAGGAGGCGCGCGCGGGTGCCATGGTGGAATCCCTGGAGGAGCAGAGCCAGGAGGAGAAGGCAAGCAGGTCGGCTGCCGCCAAGGAGGACAAGATGCGCAAGGTCATCAGGTGAGGAGGGGAGGGGTTGTGTTGTGTTGTGCTGATCACAGGTGTACCCCAATGAGTTAGTCCATTAGTTGCATGCATTCTGGCAGTACAGCCAGGTTAGAAGTCAGTCTTGCACATGCTGCGCCAACCAGCTGTTGCTGAAATAGAGCTCTGCCTAAACCGTGCTTGTGCAGAAGTGGAATGGGGACTCCTCGGTATATCCTCAAGGGGGTGTGTCCTCTTTACACCTCCACCACCTTTGCAGCGCCGTTGCAGCGTCTTGTGCAGCCACATCCATTGGCTGCACTTTATCATTGATAATACAACAATGACAGGTCGTATGTGATTACCCGTGCCTGCATCAAGAGTGGCTCCTTATCCCCTTCCCTAATTCCCGCCCCCATCACCCCGCAGCGCCCTCTCCGCCCTGGCGTCCACCTCTGGAGTGTCCTCGGAGCGTGAGCAGTTCATGTCCCTCGTGGCAAACGAGGTGACCCGCCTCAACAAGGACCTGGCGGCGCGCAACGCGGTGTCCATGACATTCACGGGGGGCAAGGCAAAGGTGAGCGGGGGATTTGGATCTTGGGAGTAGAGTTTTGGGGTTTTGATATAGGGGTTTTAGGTTGCAAGCAAGGACCTGGCGGCGCGCAACGCGGTGTCAATGACATTCACGGGGGGCAAGGCCAAGGTGAGGGTTTTGGGGGAGCTAGGGTTTTGGTAGTAGGGTTTTGGGGTGTGGGGTTGAGGGACTGGGGCTTATGCACGTTGCAGCCGTTCTTCACTGACCGCTGGGGGAATGGTTTTTGGGGGTTTGATGTACATTACACCATTCTTCCTTGGGGCTCATACCTGGAAGGAGGGCAGTGTTGGGTGTGAGCTAGGGGTTATGGTCGTGAACAGGGACCTGGCGACGCCCTTCACGGGGGGCGAGGCCAAGGTGAGGGAGGGGTGGACCAGGGTGTAGGGTTTAAGGGCTGCACATGCAAAACGCACGCCTGAGCATGTGCATACGGCGACGTCACCTCTGAAATCCCCACATATCCACCAGCTGCCTGCCTCCACCACCCAACCCCCTCCCGTAGGTCACCCGCCACGAGACCGCCCCTCACACCGTGGCCACCAGCCGCCTGGAGGACCGCATCTCCCGCATCCTCAAGCGCGTGGAGCTGGAGCTTGATGACGCAGACTCGAAGATCGGGGAGCGCATGCACGTGCTGGATGCAGACAACGATGGCCTGGTGAGTGGGCTGGTGTGGGGACAGGGATTGGGGTCTAGGATTGACTGTGCTGCATGCAGACAATGATGACCTGGTGAGTGTGCTGGTGTGCACATGGGGGGTGTAGGATTTAGGGTAAAACTGTACGGCCTGCGCATGCATGAACCCCTGTGGTTCTAACCGTGCTCGTCTGTTACTGCTCCCAAGTGCGCCGGATGTTGGCCAACCAGCCGTGCCGCGTACCGCACTCTTGTGCTACGCAATTGGTCGGCTGGTGTTTCATGAGAACAATGCAAAACGGCGTGATGCAGAGCCCTTGCGGATTTGCTGCTCATTTGCTTACGCCTCTCCCTCCCCCTGCCCCTGCAGATCAGCCAGACTGAGCTGCGCTGCGCCCTAGGGTTTCTGCAGCAGCAGCTGGGGGAGGAGGAGCTGCACACGCTGCTGGAGAGGCTGCAGGTGGGGGATGAAACCCTAACAGAAACCCTATAAAACCCTAAACTTTTACAGCAGGGTAGCTGTGAGGAGCTGCACACGCGGGGGTGGAAATCTTGACAATAACGCTAAACAACTATAAACCCTAGACCAAGTTACTCGGGGGAGCAGGATGTGCACATGCTGCTGGACAGGCGTGGGGGCTATGTGCTAAAAGCCATGTGGCAAGAACCCCCCAAACCAACAGTTCTGGATCATGAACTACATGCCATCTCCTAAAGCTAAATTTGACACGACGTAGGCCACCAATCAGGAAGCAGCAACCAGGACCATATTATGAGACCAGGCAGGCATACACCCATGTATATTGGATCCACCAGTAGATAAATTAAGGAAGAAAATAAACCTTGTATAAAACTTATGTTCATCCATCCATCACCCTGCTGTGCCCCTGCAGGTGAAGGCCGCTGCCCGCACTGGTGAGGCGGGTGCCATTGACGTGGCAGCACTCATGGCACTGGCCAATGAGGAAGCAGCAAAGGCGAGCAACTGATTGGGATTGGGATCGGGAGCAGGATCGGGCCGTTCTTTTTCTTAGATTTCCTGCATTGACAAATGAGGAGGCAGGAAGGGCGAGGAGCTGATTGGGCATTGGGTGGTTCAATTGCAGCATCATGTCGTCCGAGGCTGGCTCAGACGGTTGTCGCCATGGTGGGTAGTGCAGTGCTGATTCACTCCATGGCAGGGAGGTGGAGATTCGAGGTGGATATGCAAATGTGTCTCAGGACCAGTACCTGGGTTGGTGCGTTGCTGCCACCTTATCACAGAAGCTAAGTGGGAAAGGTCCCGGGGCGCAGCTGAACACTGTTAGTGATTTTACCCAAGCGAGCTGTCTAGGGTGCTAATGGTGGTGTCAGCTGTCAACGCGCTCGGGTACGCCGCATGAATGCGGGTCCAACTGCAAATGCTGCCTCAATGTTGTGTGGCTTGGCGCACATTTGTGATGTGGCTGGGTGCAGTAGTTTAGAATAGGTAGTGCGAAGGTCAAGCAATGGCATGATCCGACTGTGCACTGGCTGACGTTCCTGTGTGCATGTCAAATAGGGCCATGATCTCATTAGTGATCTTTGGACCAAGTGTCTGACATTGAATGATTGGTCCAAGATCCATATTATATAAACCTTCAGGGGAAAGTTTCAATGTGGCACTCTGAGAGGCCAAGGCCAAAAGTTATAGACTATCTATTGCATGAGCTTCGGTCAAGGTGTAAAGTCTTTACAATCATTGGATTTGTGAAATCCAAATCTATTGAAGTTGGTACAGTCGTTGGTAGTCATTGTTTGCTCTGAGCTTTGGTCATGTCACACTGCCAGTGCATCGTGCATTGCCAAGCTTGCAGCATGCTCACGAAAGTGACTTATCAGTGACCATGGATTTGCAATCATTGCTAATCAGCATAATACATTTACAGTTGCCCCGGCCGGTTATCAGCGCGCGAGCTAAATCGATAAATCATCACGAAGCTGGAATGCCCACACCTAGACCACATTGCTTACAACCACAAACTGAACATTCCGAGGGGTGGCATCTAATTGCAATGCTGCCATTATGATATCATATGTACCCCCTAGATGCTGACGCATCCCCAGCCGCACGCCCCCTCCTACCCAACTCATTGCAATTATTGATATTTCAGTGATTGCGCAATAACAGTTGACAGTATGCTTGCTGCCCCGACCCAGCAGCGCCACCCCAAAACCTAAACCATAAACCTAGGTGGCGCCACATGCCCTGCCCTGAGGCCAACCCTAGGCTAGGGTCAGCGCATAATAGAGCTAACCTCAGGCTAGGGCCTACCAATGCAGCTGTAACCTCCCCTCCTCCCAGTCATTTACCCCTGACGAAACCCCCTCTTGGAATGCAAAAACACCATACCAAGCCCCCTAGGATGGTGGATACAATCCCATGGGAGCCCCCCATCCAGGACCCATAACTACCTCCCTGTAGCTAGCTAGCTTCTCCTCCCCTGCCCTCATTGCTGTGTGAGCACCCCCTTGGAGCTTGCGATCTGGCCCCCCCTGCGCGGGTCTGCCTCGCATGCCTGCCGCAGCGCGCGCGCAAACGCCTTAAAGGTGGCCTCCACTATGTGGTGGGAGTTCTTCCCAGCAAGCTGCAGAGGGGGATAGGGTTTAGGGTTTAAACGCGTACTATACATGCAGCGTCATGCCTGATGCGTGTTGAACAACCACATGGAAAAAGTCTCCAGAAACACGTGAAACCTACCGAGAAAACATACAAAAGCAAACCGAGCATTGAGCCAACCACAAGCGACATCAGCAATGCACCAACCCACCCCCCACCCCCACCAGCTACTCACCCACCACAAGCCCCACCCACCTGCCGTATGTGCAGCGTCATGCCCGATGTGTTGACCATGGACTGGAAAAAGTGCTCCACAAGCTGCGTGTCATAGGTGCCGATGCGCTCAGTGGGGATGTCCAGGTCACAGCTCAGGTGGGGGCGCCCGGACAGGTCCTGGGGAGAGGATGCGAGAATGGTCAGTCCGAGAATAGTTACCAGTAGGCCAAAGTGTACTCTATATACCAAACTCTCACTGTGCAACCCCCACCCCACCCACATTCGGCAGGGACCAACGCTAGTAACCCAGCATCATCACCCTACCCTCCAACGGTCGACCCAGCCGTTGGCTCAGCACCTGAGTTTGAGTTGAGTCTTGAGGTCAACTAAGCAAGGGGTCGCAGGTTCGAATACTCACGGTAGCAATACTTTTCGAATTTCCCTGAACTTTGCGACGGGATAAAATGGGGAGCATGAAAGTGCGGTAAGCGGCACGACTGGTTGGCCACCACCTGCCACACTGGAAACAGTGTCGGTTAAGCCTTGGCTTTAGGACTGGGGTGAGGCATACCCAGACATGCTAGCTTCGAAGCTGGAAAGCAAATACTCACTCATCACCCCACCCCCACCTACCACCACCTCATCCAGAGGCGCAGAGAGGTCCCCAAACCGCACAATCCCCTTGCGGCTCTGTGCCAGCCGGATCCTAAGCCACCCACCACCACCAAACGCCACCCACCACACTCCACCCCACCGCCACCTACCAGCACCACGTGCACCAGCGCCTCATCCAGGGGAGCAAAAACGTTCCTAAACCCTCCTCTTGCGGTCGCCCAGCGCCTGCGCCAGGGCTGTCCCCGGCCACCCGTCACCACCCAACGCCCACCAAACGCCATGCACCGCCTTTGCCACCCGGAACCCACCATCCCCCACCCCCGCCGTGCACCCACCACCACCACCACCACCACCACCACCACCACCACCACCACCACCCACCACCTACCAGCACCACGTGCACCAGCGCCTCATCCAGGGGCGCAGAGAAGTCCCCGAACCGCACAATCCCCTTACGGTCGCCCAGCGCCTGCGCCAGCGCTGTCCCCAGTGCCAGGCCGATGTCCTCGTTGGTGTGGTGGTCATCGATCCAGGTGTCGCCCTCTGCTTGCACCATCACGTTGAACAGGCCGTGGGAGGCCAGTTGCTGCAGGAAGAGTTTAGGGTTGAGAATATAGGGTTTGGGAAAGCCAGTGGCTACAGCGAGGAGGAATGGCGTGGTTGTGGTGCAGGCAGATAGTGAAAAGGGTAGGTTGCGTTCCAGAACGACAATAGTTGAGGTTTTGCTTGCAATACCATGCCCTCCACCCACCCAGCACCTGTCAAGGCTGGACCATGTAAAACTGTATAAGCAAGTGCTGTGCCCAGGGCGACTTGGTACAAGCACTGCCAAGTATGCACCTGCTTGGAGTTGCTTGTGCAAAGCAGGGTGCCCACCTGGTCTTGCCCACTGCTTGTGCCTAGGCTGAGCAAGCGCTGTGCACATGCATGCATATGGCTGCAGAACTCACGTCCATCATGTGGTCCAGGAACGGGATCTGAGAACTGGAGGTACACACGCCGGTGCCATCCAGGTTGATTGAAACCTCCACCTTGGTTTCCTTGGTCTGACGTGTCACCGTAGCACTCCTCACTGCGAAGTGAGGAGTGCGGCATGGGTTCATAAACCCAAGCTGCGGTTTCAAACCACGCCCAACACAACCATAGCCTCCCCAGCAGGAAACACAGGTTTTCTAAGGATGTTCTACCCAAACTGCTGACAAAACAAGGGAGTAGAACACACCCTCCTCGGCAGTTCAGTCCAGGGTTAAGATGCCCTCGTACCTGGCTTGCTCTCCACCTTAACCCCCTCGGCCACGTTGCTCACTGATAGCATTGCCCTGTTTTGGCGGGCCACGCGTGTCCGTTGCAACCCAGTCACCCTGCTGGGGCTGTTTTGCACGCTGCTGACTTTGCTGGCCGTAAAAGGCTGCGCTTGCAAGCAGGTGAATGCCATTGGGTGGTGCTGCGACGGATGCTGCTCCTCAAACGGTGATGATAGACGTCAGGAGCAGTCGTTCGTTCGGTTGAGGAAAGCGTGTATTGGGTTTGCCTATCACTGGCGTGTGGGTGCTCTAATATCTCTTCCACCATGCATGCATTCCACAGGTGACCAAGGGGTGTGAAAGTAGTCTCTGGATACGAGTGTGACAACCTTCACTATATTTTTAAAATTTGGAGCCATTTTGAAATTTTATCAGCTCTTATTCCATGATAGTTGCCAATGACTTACTGCTGAGCTACAAAACAGGGTAAAGTATAGGGTTGTCCATCTGAAAGTCGACTGTGAGAGGAACTGAAACGCATGCAGGGATGGACCAAATCCTTGCGCAACAGAACACCCACCCAGGAGGCACCACATTCCAGAAACCGCCCACTATGGCGTGGACCTTCCCAGCTTCTGACAAGCCCCGTGCTGTTACTTGTCCTCTCAGGTGGTCACAATCATTGGAAGCTTCCTTGCAATAGCTAGGCTTGGCCCAGTCTATTCTTTTGAAAAGAAATTCGGCCCCGGGGGCCCCACCCACCCACCTCCCAAGTGCCCCACTGCTCGCCGATAGTCACCTTGTTTCATCAACACACTTGCGGGCTGCCTAACACACACAGGTTCAGCCACATGGTACCAGAACCACCTAGCTAGTTAGCTCAGTAGCTGCATTACGCTGTGGGTGCCGACTATTAAACAGGCGTAGAGTTATGAAGGGATGCCATCCCAATGGGTAAGAACAAATGTTCCGCAAAAGCATATTGGCAGTACCATGCAAATTAAACCGTCAAGCAGTTGTGCCAAGCCATCTGCCAGGTGCATGCCAGGCAACCCAGGCGCATTTTGCAGAACGCAAATTGACTGGAAAAGCCAACCGTCTGCCGTCAAAGTACATTTCGAAAAATTCATTGGAAAAATTATGCAAGCCACTGGAAGGGTTGCGATGTGCGTGCGCACTGCCGTACGCCATGAGAAGTTGCTGAATCCCAACTGATCTCACACCTGCCAATTTTGAGGTTCAAAACCCACACGCATCACATCAGCGATATCAAGCCATTTGGTGTGCTGCGCCATGCCCCCCCCATCACCCAAAAACACACCCCCACCATACTCATGTGTGCCATCGTCAACAGGCAGTGCGACATTCAAAACACGTGAATTCTGCCATGTAGGGGACAGAGCCTCTGCCTAAACATGACCACAATACCCTAAGAAACCCTCGCTCACATTGGGCAAAACAAGGAGCAAGCCAACTCACAAGGCACCAAAGCCCAATCGCATGAGATGGTGGGCTCATCTGGACGCGCAGCGCCAGCGATTATTGATTCGCGAGTCGCAGCGCGGAAGCAAATGCGCTGGATTGCAAGAGAAAAGGTGCAAAAGAAAGGGGCGACGAAGCACCCCCTTGGAGGTCCACCGCTCCCATGTCAGGGGGTTAACCCACATGCCACATGCATGCATCACCGGCGCCGTAAGGCACCTCAGGAAGGCACCTCAGGAAGGCACCTCAGGAAGGCTGTTGCATGCCGCAGCCCAGGCACATGGGTGCTCCACCACACCCCGCAGGGCCTGCGCAAGACTGTTAGCTCTGCAGGGCACCTGTGGCGTGGTGCCCACAGCTGCACCTGTCAACGCTGCTGCTCGCTTGCTCCTGCACGTGTGCCGAGAGTCCATGCTGCCTGCTGACCCAATCCCCAACCCCCACTGCCCCGCCGCGGCTGCATGCGCCACATGGCGCCCCCCCTCACCCCGCCCAGGGACCCACGCATAAATAAATAAAACGCTGCTTCTTTACTTATACTCCCCCCCTTGCAGGGCGGCTGTCGCGTGCTGCAGCGCCGCAGCGGCAGACGCGCGCCACCTGGCAGCGAGGGACTCTGCGTGTGAGGCAACCTCGTGGCTCGGGTGGGTGCGCAGCAGCGCGACGGGGCGCGACACCTGGAGGGGTGGGGTGGGTGGGTGGGTGGGTGTGTGGCGGTGGGTGTTCGTGGCGTTGTGGGGCAGTGGTGCAGGCATGTACGCAATCGTCCCCGGCACCAGCAGCCCAATCGACACCGGACACTTCGCATATGAACCCTAAATCCTGAACCCTAAACCCTAACTCACCTGGCTCTGCTCCAGCAGCACCAACGACGCTGGATACGCCAAACAGATTCCCACCACATCACCACCAGCAGCACCACCCAAGCACAGCCAGCAACACAGTGATCAAACTATCCCACCAGAACCACACTCACACCCACAACCCAACCACCACCACCACCACCACCAGCGCCAGCAACACCGGACACTTCAAATAGAAACCCTAAACCCTGCACCCTAAACCCTGGACCCTAAACCCACCTGGCTCTGTCCCAGTAGGGCCAGCGAGACCGGGTAGTCAGCCATGCGGCGCAAGCGAAACCCGATACTTCAAATAGAAGCCCTAAACCCTGGACCCTGGACCCTAAAACCTAAACCCACCTGGCTCTGCTCCAGCAGCTCCAGCGACACCGGGTAGTCGGCCATGCGGCGCAGCGCAGCCACCGCCTCCTGGGTGGGTGTCCAGGGTACCGAGGGGTCGGAGGGGGGGGCGTCGCTGATGTGGCACGATAACTGCACCCCCCAGGCCCTGAACTGGGTCACTGTGGGGTCGTCAGGCATGGCGGTCACCCACTGCAGGAGGTCGGGGTAGGGCTGGAAGCAAGCCTTGGGGGTGGGGGTGGGGTGTTAGAAATGGGCGATGTGGTCGGGAGAGGAGGTGTTTGTTCAAGCATGGGTGGAGGGGTGGTGGGTATTATTAGCGGGTGGGGGCGAATCGCTGATGCGGCATGATAGCTGCACCCCCCATGCCCTGAATTGGGTCACTGTGGGGTCACACGGCATTGCGGTCATGCACTGGAGGAGGTCAGGGTAGGGCTGGAAGCAAGCCTGGCAGGGGGGTTGGCTGGGGGGTGTAAAACCAGGGAGAGGGTAGGCGGGGGGTGGTGGAGGTTTGTGTGTTGGGTGGTTAACAGGGTGGGGCGAGGGGGGGAGGATTGTCCAAGGGTGGGGAAGGGGTGATGTGAGGCTGCGTGAGGAGGTGGTGGTGGTGGGCTTTCAACCCATAGCCAAATACCATGTGGTACAACCCGTTTTTGTCGATTACCAATATTGTACCAGACAATTGTATGCGGCCAAATTGACACACAACTCTGATTAGTCACCCAACTTGAATGCTCAAATTGGGCTCCCCACGCACCTTGCCCTAACTCACAACACTTTGGGGTTAGAATTATAGCATAGGCTTAGGTCACGCACCCTGACTTCCTGGCTGGGGCTGACGGCATACAGCGGCGGCTGGTGAGCCCCGCCCTGTTGTTGCTGCATCCCCCTTCCCCCTTGCTGTTGCTGCTGCTGCTGCTGCATGTGGGCGAAGGTGGCTGCCGAGGGGCACTGCTGGGCTGCGTGGCCCAACCCCCCGCACACGCCGCACCTGGGAATGAGAAATAAAACAATCAGGTCCTCGTGCCGTACTGGTGGATGCTCCCTAAAACGATGAGCTCATCGTGGATCAAGATGACAGCCCATGCTTGCACAGGGCCCCAGATGTGCGCATCAACAGGATGTGCAACCCAGTTTGACCCCGTATCATTTTGGGGGAGCAGGACAGCAGGAGCAAGACCAGTTGCAGACAACAGGGAGTTTCAGGGATTCCAGGGATTGAATGGTTTCTATGGATCCCCAGGAATTTTGAGGACAGTCACGATGGAGCCGGCCCAGGCACATTGGACTGGGCAGCATTGTAAACCCTAAACCCTAAACAGTTGCAGATGTGGGGTACACAGGGGCAAAGGGCTAGTGCCGCACCTGTCGTACGCAGCCCCGGCCAGCATGGGTTGGGCTTTTGAGGCCCTCTCTCGTCGCTTGCCGGGGTTGGTGGGCTGCACGAGGGGAGGGTGGAGCCAAGTCACACGTTGTGCTATTGTAAACACAAAGCTTCTGTCGACAGCAACCGGCATGGCACAGTATCTGCTAGAAATAGCGCTGATTGTTTGACTTGTTTTTAAAGTTTACATTCAATCCCATAGTTTTTTACACAAAGCTGATCCACTCCCGCATTTCTCAAACAAACCACACTCGCTCACACACGCGCCACCGCCACCCCCGTGCACATGGGCTGGCACCCACCACCACTGATATATCATATAGATCATGTCTGCTCCCACGCCGACACCCACCACAGCCCTGCACTCACCCGTGGTGGCACCGCTAGGGCCGGTATGTGCTTGCCGATGAGGAAGCTAATCCATTCCAGCACCTCCCGCCCATTCTCAAAGCTGCAGCCCCCCAGGCTCTCGTCAGCCTTGTACTGATACCTGCGCAGATTTAGGGTTTAGGGTTTAGGGTTAGGATTTAGGGTTGAGGCCCTTCGTGGCCCTGTACTGGCACCTACTCCGCAATTGAAGGTTGAGAGTTCCGGGCTTCTATATACGCATTCACGTTGCCCACACCACACTACAGGGCACCCATGTCAGATCCACACCCAGCACCACTTTGTTCTGTAGGGGGTTCTAGGGTTTGGATGTTCAATGTGCACACCACCCAGACCGCACCACACCCCAGCTGGTTCATGCAACGTGCTCACACCCCACCAGGGGCCACACTGGTCCTTGGGGTCCTCACCCCCCACTCCACCCCCCCTTACCACAACCACCATGACCACCACCACCACCACCACCCACCTGCGATCCCTCCGCACGCCATCCTCAGCCTTCACCGCCAGCCGCTCCGCCCCCGTGGCCTCGTCAATGAGGTAGAACCGCTTGTAATGGCGCCCGTCGGGGTACTTGCCGCTCTCCTCCCTGCAAAGCAAGGGTGTAGGGTTTGTCTAAGGTTTCGGTCGCTTAAGGGCGCTTGCCGCTCTCCTCCCTCAAGGCAGGGCTTAGGGTTTGTACAGGGTTTCAGTCCATTAAGAGCATTTTTGCCTCTCACGCAAGGGGAATGCGAGTGACATGCCCCAAAGGGCCCTCTCTATAACTCTTAGATTTAGGGTTTAGGGTTTAGGGTTTAGGGTTTTTCTGAGGTTTCAGCCACGTGCCCTATGGCTTGAGCCAGTGCTTCATCATCAGCACCAGCACCAGCGCCACACCACGCCCCCCATCCTAAGAGTTGTAGCTCCGGATCAGCCCACAGCGGATCCCGCACCATGACCTCCGGACCCAACCTTGCACCACCACCACCACCACACCACCACCACAGCCGCCCCCCCCCCCCACCATCACTCCCCACCTGTACGAGTCATATGTCCTATCCAGCTCGGGCCGCGCCCACAGGGGGTCCCGGGACTGCAGGCGCCGCATGGCATCGGGGGACAGCATGGGCAGGTTAAGGGTGAGCTCATTGGCGGGGTCGACTGCACCCAGTGCCGCCAACCAGGCCAGGACCTCCCCCCGGTTGGTGCATCGCAGAGGGGTACCGGCGGTGAAGTCGGGGAGGGAGGAATAGGTGAAGTGGCCTGAGAGCTTGGTGTCGGTGCCCTGGGGGGTGGGGGGTGGGGGGGTGGGAGTGGGTGTGGGGGTGGGGGGGTGGGTGGGGGGGTGGGGGGGGGTGGGGGGGTGGGTGTGGGTGTGGGTGTGGGTGTGGGTGTGGGTGAGTGTGGGTGAGAAAAGGGTGAAAAGGGCAGCATGTACTGCATACTGCGATCTTGCTATTTGATAGGTGGGTGGTGGTGGTTGCATTGCCAACCCTCCGTGAGGCGACGGCGGTTTAGGGTTTAGGGTTTTGGCACATTATACTCGAAACAATTGCAATCCAGGACACAAACCCACAGTGAGTGGCAGCGGTGAAGGCGGCTACTTCTCCTGTGCTATGGGGACCAACAACGGTATGGGAATAAGTGGATATTGTCTGTTTTCACATTATTATTTGGGTTATTAATGACCAAATGTTTGAGACGTAGTAGACATAGGTGGTGGTGTTTGCACTGCCAGTACTCTTTCTGGGGGGTTGATGGTGGGTGGTGAAAAACGTCAAGTCTATTATTGATGTGCAAAACCAGGTTGGGAACTGCAGGTGCAAAGCCGCGCATGATGGCACTAAGGGCGATGCAGCAACTACTTTCATGCGCAATAGTGCTAAGAGAGTGTTTGACATGTGCAAGGTGGCTGCAAGTGTCCAACCTCCCCATGCGGTGGTGGCGGGGAGCTCCTTGTGTGCAGGGTGATATAGCCAGCTGCGCAGCATGCAGGTGCTAGTGGGGGCAATGCAGCACTTCATATCCCTGTGCATAGTATTCTAGAGGGTGTTTGACATGTACAAGATGGTTGCAGGTGTCATATCTCCCTTGCGGTGCTGGCGACGGGGCGTCCAGTAAGGTTTAGATGGTGCGCAGCACACACGCTGCCATGACAGCAAACCCACCTGCCTAGCGCTAATGGGGGCAGTGCCGCACTTCATAGCGCTGTGCATATTTTCCTAGAGGGTGTTTGACATGTGCAAGGTGGTTGCAGGTGTCATCCCTCCCTTGCGGTGGTGGCGACGGGGGAGTTGGCTTGACTTAGCCAGCTGGGCAGCATGCAAGCTGCCAGGGCTGCAAACCCGGCTGCCTAGTGCCAGTGGGGCAACGCGGCACTGTATATAACCGTTCAAAAACACATGTGCTGGGTAGTTGAAAGAGTCTTCCCACCAGGTGGCTGCATTCCAGCAAAATTTATTTTCCTTGACTGCAGGCAGGTTTAATGGCAATTTACTTGACCGCCGTGACGGGGCTGACAACCTAGAAGTTTTCTAATAGATAGTATGCGGCACAATCATTTATACCTGGGTACACCGTTTAAACTTCACTGATCTGCTTCTGGTGTGAATGCACTACCGTATAACAAGTATGAGTAGCAGCGACAGTCACTCAGAGTCTTGAGTCACTCGCATGCGCACGCTGTTGGCCCAATGCTGCCACAGCATGCAACAGTTGCACTTGGGCGCCCAGTGCATGCCACCGTGGCGACAATTGTTATCAACATTCACATGTGCGAGTGATTACAGACTGTCACTAAATGCAGCTACGGTTGCGCTTGGTACCACGAGTCTCAGAAGGTGTACATTTGGCCATGGCAATTTGAACATGGCGGCATTGCGCTGCCCAATCGTACTATGTCAGTGACATGGCGTGACATGAAAACCAATAAGAGACCCAGGTGTACAGAATTCCCGGTGACTCTGGCATGCATGCAAATTGAATCAACAAAAAAATTGTCCAAAAGAAAATCCTGGCTGCGTTAACTCCTGTTACAAAACACCCTCCCTTGCTGTGCTGTACACCACATGGGAGGGGCGGCCCGCAAATGCATGTGTCGCACGGCGGCTGTCTTGCACGGGGATTCTGAAATGAAATGCCGTGTGACATGGCTGCCTTGCACGTGAATGTGAATGTAAGTGTGACTGGAGTTCTGCAACTGTGCTTGCAATATTGCATGCATGCACATATAAAGCGACATCACTTAGAACTCAACTTTGAACGGGCAACACTGTTCTTCTTGCATTTGTGCACCACAATAAGACTACCCCCAGTCCCCTCCACACTGTTTTACTGAGTCTGACCACATCCCATCCCATGTAAAACCCTCGCTTGATTACACATGGGTGTGACAAAATCACAACCCATCTCTAACCCCAAGATGACACAGGGGCAACATGGCACGCACAACGGGTCGTGAATGCCCAGCTCAAGCGAAATGGACACTCTCACTAGGGATTATATGGCGCCAGCTGCACCGGCTGCAGGTGGCTGCCCATCCCGCCCTACTGCCGGTGCTGGCGGAGATAGGTATCCACATACCGGCTGTATGCCATTGGCACTTTCTCTAAGTCCTTCTCAACCCCGACAGCCCAGCGGTGCTCCTCCACCTGAGCGACAGCTGTTGCCAAAGCCTCTGCCCTTGGCATGTCGGCATTGCTTCTCACCAATGCATCTGCTATCTTGTGCACCTCCTTCACAAGCGTGTCCATCTTGTTGTACTTGTTGTTGAAGCACTCAAAAGCCCCCTTGCGCCATGCATTGCCAACCCTGCACATTGTGCACACACAATCTGTCACGGCACTTTGTTCATCTCATCAATGTAATGTGCAACAATGTGAACAAGTGCTTGCTATCGGCTAGCAGCTGCCACCACACTAGAGTGGCGGAATAAAACCCCCCATTAAATGTACTGCTGCGGGGGAAAAGGATGCAAACAGCATGGAGTGGGCTTGGTGTAATACTCAACACAGTGCTTGTGCTGAAGTATTCAGATTGCAGGTAGACAACGCACCTGTCTTCCAACTGCTTGACGCTGTACAATGCACCACGGGGACCTTGGGTGTACAACTTCCACACCGCAGGGGCAGCATCCCAATTTTCTCCAAAAAGGGTTGTATACCCAGGCCCAGCTTCACGCAGATCATGCAAGAATTCCAGCACATGTGGATGCTCTTGAAGCTCTGCAGCCACCTTATTCGCACGCGGAGGGGCCTCACGCTGCGCAGGTCTGCCCAGCCTCATTGATGTATCCATAGGCTCTGTCGCGGCACTGGCTGGGGGAGGGACACATGCCGGGGCTGCACTGGTCACAGCTGCACCTGCATATCCTGAGGTGCTGGCAATGTGCGCATGGCTGGGGATGGCCCGCTGCGTGGCTGCTAAAGCATCACGCAGCCCACTGAGGATAGATGTGCGTGCACCATGCTGGGAAGTGACGCACCCCCCCAGCTGCTGTTGTTGTTGCTGTTGCTGCTGCCTAGCTCGTGCTGCAGCCCTCCCAGCCTCGCAAGCTGCTGCTGCCACGCCTCCAATGGGTGGGCGCGTGGTACCCAGCTGCACTGAACCCCCCGCTGGGTAGGACGGGGCCACGCCCACCACCCTGCTGGGTAGGACTGTCACCTGTGGCTGCGCCTGTAGCTGCTGCGGCTGTGGCTGCGCCTGTAGCTGCTGCGGCTGTGGCTGCACCTGTAGCTGCGGCTCTGGTTGTGCCAGTCGTGCAGGGGTGATTCCCAGCGCCAGCCCAGCCCCGGTCCCCATGGGGTTTAGCGCTGAGCCCTCTGCACACAGGCTGGACAGTGCCTCCACCAGCCCCTCCATGCCCTTTATCATGATCTGTTGGCCTTCCTGGATGTAGTGCTGGATTCGATCAAGGCCCTGACCCATCTGCATCATGCAGCAAAACGGGAGTCACGTGAAGCTGCCAAATATTGCAGGTCCCTACTGACCCGAACACCGTCTTACTAGATGTATTTACGCAACACATGCTGGTATTGATGCACTCCACATGGCCATGGCACTATGCTTGCGTGCTTCACAAATATGCATAACATAGTCAGAATGGACATGGCATGCATGTAAGAAAAGTGCTGACCACCAGGAGACCAGCTGGCAACAAAAATACTACCACATGCATGCACCGTGTGCACAGATCACCCCGCCTCACCTGTCCCAAGGAGTACTGCTCCAATGCAGGGATTTCCTTCATCGCCTTGCTGTGCGCCTCGTAAACGCTCGCTGACCACTCGCTCCACAGCTTGGAACCAAAGAGCCGGCGGTGCCGCGTGAACATGGTGTGCTGCGGGTATGCGCGTTGCTTGAACACTGCGTCTTGGAGGAACCACTCCAGCCCTTTGTCCATGAGGCCGATGAACTGCTTGGCAGCAATCTCGTTGCTGCCAGACTGCAAGAACATACACGTACAATCAGTGGTAAATAGAGAGCAACACAATACTACTAGTAGCTGTTAGGGTTTTTTTTATTTTAAAGTGGACAATTGAAGGGCGTTGAATCAATGTGAGGAGAACTAGATGCAGCGCGGGCGGGCTGCAATATAATAAATAAAGGACCCGACTACAATGGCTAGGCAAAAGGGCGCTCCAAGCCAACAAGTACAAATCTGCCATGGGCACATCGAAGAATAGAATCGCAACATGCACTGGCTAGCAGCTATAATCCTGTCCGAAGCAATGTTAAAGTGTCTGGGTGGCAATACCTTGTTGTATGCCTCCTTGGCACCCTGCACCCAGCTGTACCACTCCGTTTGCTCCAACAGCTCCACAGGAGGCTTGAACTGGGCACGTGGCAAGATGTGATACCCTGCGGTAGTATGTCCAGCTGCAACCAAAACGGCCCTGGTTGAAGGCTTGTCCATATAGCTCAACTGCGCACTGTCTTGGTTCCACCGCGCCAGACTACACACATCCTGCTTGGACACCCTGCAGCAAATTAAAACATGGTGGGGCTTCCAAAAACTGCCGATTGCATACCCTAGGGTAGGGTTCTGTAAGGTTTTTGAAAGCCCTGTGTGTTGGGAACATGGCCGCCAAGGCATGAAGTGGGGTGGTCACTGTCAAACACAAAAAAAAGCAAAAACAGCCCTGCGGATCCGGAGCCAGGGTTAACTCCAACTCTGCGTTTGGGGTGTTGATTTTTTCAATGAAAAGCAATGACCATTATCCTCTCACCCTTTGTCTCTCATGTGCCTTGCACCAACCTTCCTCCCGGCATGAGTCTTGGAGGTGCACGCTGAACCCCCAGCCTTGAGGTTCCACGCCATTGCGCGCCTGTGGGCGTCGTAACTCATCTGCCCACCGCTGACTGCCTGGAACAAGAAGGTGTCATACCTGCGTGCATGCGCAACCATCAGCTTGCACGGTGGGCATAGATGCAAACCCTTGCATACATGTGCACAGACATACTCTGAAAAGCAGCCTCACCAATGCTCGGGAGCTGAGAGATCTGGGAACGGCTCCCTGTCCGTAGCAGCCCCACTTGTCCCTGGCTCGTGCCGGTCCCACAGCACATCAAAGAGCATCCCCACTGGGCACAAAAGGGGGTCCTGGGCCCGGGCAAGAAAGGAGACTTCCTTTCTGCCATGCTACACATGCACATTGCCAAAGTGAGAACAGAGTCACTTAATTGCCACTTTCCCAACCAGCTCATGCACCAGCTTTTAAACAGGAATTTAGGTGGGCCACACCTGATTCAACTTCCCATTGTCGTTCAAAGTGCCAAGCACAACAATGGTGTCCCCGCGAGTGTCCACATCGTGCAGAGTGTGCAGAAACGTGTCGCATAACTGCACCCTGCGGGCGGAGTCGCCCCGGTTCAGGTTGCCCTGGCAGAACGCCATCATGGCCCTGCAAGATGCATCACATAGGGTAAAGATGGGTAGGACTGGGCAATTGTGCCACGCAGGTGTCTATTGGTTCCAAAAGCAGGTTAGCAGCCATGGCCCAGCGCACACACACACACCCTGAAGCAAGTCCTGCGTGGTACTTACGCGGCAGTCAGGTCGTTGTTTGCATTCGTATGCTGGCTGTACCGGGCGTGCAGAGCCAGCTTCAGCTCCTGCTGAGTGTACTGATCACCCATGCAGTTGGCTTGCCGGTCGGAGTACATCCTGCAGTACATAGTGGTTGGACAGTTCAGAATTGGCAGTGCGAAGTTGGACTTGTGAGTATGGGCTTGAACAGGCTTCAGTGCTTGCCTTCAGTGAGGCAGGTTGGGAACACTTACCCACGAGTACGCTTCGAAGTGTTGCGCTTCAAGTTGGCAAGCATGGCCTGGACACCGGGTACCTTGCGCAGGTCTACCACAAAAGCTGGAAGGGTCAACCCCGTGGCACACTGGTCCTTGTACAAGTCCACAATGGACTTGATGATGTTGTCCAGCATATCACAGCTCATGGACACCATTTTCCTCTGCAAGATGTGCAACTTGTTTATATGCAATGACGACAGTAGATTCAGATATGACACTTTGTGCAGAGCAGAGCCCACCTTGGACCCTGTCTTTTCACCAGTGGCAGCTCCAGAGTTCTGCTTGCCCAGGCACCAGTTGAGAAACCTTAGGAACTTGTCTGGGGTGACGATTCTGTCAGCTTCATGTTGGGCGTTGCAGAATTCCTGCGCAGGCAGTTTTAACTCTGTTCACAGCAAAGTTGGAAAACACCAGTTGTGCAGCATCCAGCACAGCGTGAAAAGCACCAGCACAATGCATGCATGCAGGCTGTTCTAGCTGTTCGCACCTCCCACCAGTCACGCCCCTTCTTGTACGCTTTACTCGTCCCCTCTGGCCGCAAATCGTTTTTGTCCTCGATGACCTGCTGTTGTATGGTCTGGGCGGACACAACAGCAGCAGGGTCGAATGCAGTGGCGACCTGTGTAGCAGCAGCAGCAGCAGCAGTTGCTCTCCCTCTGGCTGCTCGAAGGGAACGAAGAGCTGCGCCTGCGCTGGCACACTCGTCCTCTTCCATACTCTCTGCTACATACTCTTCATAGTCTTGCTCGTCGTCCTCCTCCTCCAAGTAGCTGCTGCAAGGCCCGGGGCTTGGGACACCTGCTCCAAGCATTTGAATAGCCGGCCAGCTGTCGCTGGCTGTGTTAGCCAGTAGCGGAATCCGGTAAAGGAGGAGACTTATGAGAGCTGGCACCTCAGCATGCACGTTGTTGGTGCAGCGAAAACAGTATGTCCCTCCCTATTTGGCAAGCCTGGAAAAAGCGAGTTGAATGTTGCAGCATGCGCGGTTGCCAAGGCCGACTTGTAAGCAAATGCTGCGCGAAGGAGAACGATAACGACAGCGCATGCGTATCTTTCTTGCAAACCACTGAACCGTTCTCACTGGCTTCTTCTCCAAGTGTTTAAGCCCCGAGTTTGAACAGTCTGAACATATTTTATGTTTTTGGGCACAGGAGAGACCTTGGCCTGGTTTCTCGTCATTCTGCGCATCCCCCCGCATCCCCCCGCATCTCCCCACACGAGAATTCAGCATCCCCCCGCTAGAAACCTTTTGGGTCTACGCTCTCCACGAGGCCAGGCAGGGCAACCTTTCGGGTGCGGAAGCCTCGAAAGGCATCCTTGAGATGGTTTGCTATTTGGCCTCATGGGAGTGTACACCCTCAAGATCGTGTGGCTAAGCACTTCAGCACCTACGCCAATGATGCCTCCTGCGGTGGATCCCACCACAACCTTGCCACCACACTCCTCCCGGTCCTGGCTCCATTTTAGCTTGACCTGCAAGAGCACCAGGTCCCAAGACTAGACGGTGGGTGCGTTGGCCAGGACGGCATGGTTGCATGTATAGTGTGGCCTATGTGCAATCCTTTAGACTCTTACTGGAGTGATGGAGCCTAGTTGGGCGGTCTGGGTTGCCCTGGTTGGTGTATATAATTGCTGAACTGAAAGGGGTGCTAGCGTAAGCCTGCTGGATGCTGTATGCTGCTGTGTCATCACCCGTCTTTCAACTCCACTAGCATCGACTGTTCTTTGAGAAACGTCCTGCTTGGGCACATATGAGCACATCCAGGCCTTTTTTCACCTCCAACAGGAACAACAACGAGTGGAGCACACCCAGGCTCCATTGTATCCACTTCACAAAAAGGACTTTGTTGATCACAGTCACTGGGGCTAGCCTTTTCTTTCCACCCGTGCTCACCTCAGCTGAACACCAGTGCCATGCTTGCCCTTGCAACCTTCAACAGAGTACTCTTAAGTGCTCTGGTTGGCTGGCTGGTGTGAAGAGCTGCAGGATTCCGCGCTGGCTGCTGCCGAAGACCACGATGAACTGCACAAGGAGGCTCCTTGTGCAGTTCATCGTGGTCTTCGGCAGCAGCCAGCGCGGAATCCTGCAGCTCTTCACACCGGCCCAGCTGACGCTTGCCCTGAAGATGGCCAGCAGCAGGACCAACAAGGCAGGCACTGCAGCAGAGATGTGTATTGCTTTGTATATAACCCTTCATGCACAGTTGCAATCTTAGGCTGGTTGCTTCAGGACATGCAATGCACCATGATGCCATCCACCGTGGCGCCATGCGCCCTGTCTTTCACAAGCGGCTCCCAGCTGGCAAGCTTCAAGCCTCTGCCACCCATTTTCCAGCGCTGATGAATTTCTGGCATGGCATCAGCACCAATACCGATCCTCCATCTTTCCTCGTCTCATGAAGGTTCATGCATGCGCACGCGCGTTTGATTTTGCATTACCTGCGCCAACCAGCTCTACATTATGGCCGGTGCCTGGCAGACAGGTGGACTCGAGGACGTTCTTGCACACCCTGCAGCAATGTTGTTAACCACCCTGTGACTGAGGCGTGTCATCTCGCCTTCGCTGAGGTTGCACGTGTGCGGGTCAGGCAGGTTCAACCACGCCAATGCGGTTGACGATGAGGCTGCTGCTGAGGCGCCTGAGGCTCAGGAGGCGGCAGCTGAGTTGGCTGAGTCTGACGAGGCTGAGGTGGCTGAGGAGGAGGCTGCAGCACAGGTGCGTGCTGCTGTTCATACACACCTGCATTCTCAGGTTGGTTGTATCACATGTATCCGCTGAGCGCCATGCCACCCATGCAGCCTGTCATTTGCAGTAGTTTGAAGGCTTCCAATATCTCATTTTGAAACTGTACCTGCACCCTGGCTGTGTCGATTCCACCAGCGCTCCTCTTGCAATATACAACTTCAATTGATTGCCAAGGAGGTGGCGAAGGATCATCACGGCTGCCAAGGAGGCGGTACAGGATCACTCACTCCATACTGTTAAATCCCTTGCATATATTTTCATCAATTCAGTAAGAAAAATTAATATGTCATCTGCAGTAAGTTGAATGACATCATCACATTGTGTAGTGCCCTTGCCTTCACAAATCTGCCAATTGGCGGCACCATCTGACATGCTGCAGTGTCTTGGGCGGCCATGTGCAACAAACCGCCATCCAAGCTCAACCTCACCTGGTGATGCTGTTCTCCAGGGGCCGGGGCTTGAGGCTGCTGTGTCAGCCACCTCCACTTCCTCCTCCTCCACCTTGGAGTCGGAGGCTGGTGCGTCAGCCTACTCCACGCATCATCTTCCGAGGCCGCCTGCTCTTCATTAGCCTCCCCTTCCTCCTCCTCCTCAATGCCGCTGCGGAGGCTCCGCCAGCTGCTTCCTCCTCATCATCTGAGGCTGCTGAGGCTCGGAGGTTGACGAGGCGGACGAGGCGGACGAGGATGACGAGGCGGGTGCCTTTGTGAACGCTATTGTGGCGGCCATTGAGGCGGGAGATGAGCCAGTTGTGTAGGATGCTGCGGGTGAGCATGAGGATGGCTATTCCGAGGAGGGAGAGTATTGCTGGCAAGGAATCTTCTCATGCAACAACCAGGGGCTGCTGAACGACCTCCAGCCCGTTGCACCAACGGCAAGTATCGGTGGGGATGCATTGTCTGGCACATTGAGGTACCTGCGTAATACATTTGGGTTTGCACTGGCAATGCACATTCACATTCACATCTGCTGCAGTGCTCAGAGAGTGTGATAGCATGTCGTACAAGGACCGTCTTCAATGTACTAATTTCAGCGCCACACGCAAAGACATGTGGCAACGCAGTCACCACCCCCTCCTAGTGGCCAACAACCCTGAGGGCAATGCCTGTGCGCTGTTGTTATCCTTGCAATGATGCACTTGATGCACAGCCCGACTGCGCACGCCCCATGCTGCACATCCTCACTGATTGACACGCATGGCACGCGGCGCAGGAGGCAGGGCGAGGGGCACTGGCACCTGCACTTGTGCAGGAGCCATAGGCGTAGGAGGGATGGGCGCAGGAGGCAGCAGCAGGGGCACTGGCACCTGCACCGACACCTGCAACGGCACCTGCGTAGGCTGATGGTGAAAAGGTATGCCATCTTTTGTAACTTGGGCCATTGCACTCCAGCCACTCCAGCGCCAGTCGCATCATGTGCACCTGCGGAAGGTATCCACATTGGTGTGCACCTTGAAGGGGAGTGACAGCTGCTCTTGAACTGACGCAGACCTCAGTTCAGTGCAGGGCATTCTCAAATCATCCTCCACACTTCCATGCTAAAAAACCAACTGCCCTGTACCCTGAATATTGCATTCATAGGCCTTGCAAATGCCATTCTCAGGCTAGCTGTGCGCGTCATGCAGGAGGTTCAGCCTAGGCCGCCCTTCATGAACGCCCGACGCGCTAGCTGCAGTCAGGATCCAGCTGACTCAGAGCTGTCCAAGAGGTGATGAAGGAAGGCATCCTCGTCAAACTCCGCATCCCTGTTTCAGCATGCAGGCGCTCCTCCAAGAAAATCTGGAGGAGCGCCTGCATGCTGCAAACGGGGATGCGGAGTTTGACGGAGATGCCTTCCTTAATCCCCTCTTGGATAACTGAACCCTGACTGCAGCTAGCGCATCGCCCATTCAGCAGCAGAAGGTAAGCCGCTTCACAACAACCTTGTAAATTTGTGCTGCCTGTAGAGCATTTTCCTTCACATTCCAACCATAGGTATCGTTTAGGGTACGAGCTCGCTTGTCTCAACACCTAGTGCGTTTGCTGCATGACCCCATGACATCAGATGCGTTAGCGGCACCTCACAGAACAGTTCCAAGGGCGCTTCCCTTACTAAGGCTTCCCTAGTTGGCTGTATTGATTCTGTGCCCAGTTGCTGCACGCCTTTTGGCCTGCCTCATCCCCTATGCACCATTACTTGAGAGTCACATGTCCACGCTGTCAGAGCCCTGTACCTCATCTGACAATGCCTTCATGACCTTTGCAAAAGTCTCACTCTGGCTGGGAACGTTGTGCAGGGGGCTAAGACACAGGTGTTGGAGCTTAGGGCTGACTGCAGCCTGTCAGCATGCCTGCATCTTAACCCCGAGTACTCCTGCGCTGGGTTAGGAGGCTCCTTCCTGCAGCGCATTGCCTGGGCCTGGTCTGGCGTCTGCAGCAGTCAACCGGCTCATGCACCTCTTCTTCCACTGGTGCTGTGTACCCGGCTTTGTCGTCTGGAGCTAAGCAGCATTGATGGGCATTGTGGTACTCAATCCTGTACTCAACTGGTGATGGTATCTATTTTGCACACCGCACCCACGCCCTCAATGTACATTGTGTCAAACAATGTGCACGTTGAGCGTCTGAGTGTGTTTACAACTGTATCATAACTACTCTCAAATAGCATCGTAATACATGACTGTTGTGCATTAATAGCCAATGTGCAGTTGTGTATAAAGTTGTCTAGAACTACTAAACAGCTTTATACATAACTGCTCATTGGCTACTAATGCACAACAGTCATGTTTTAGATGAATGAAATGGTTCTGCCAATGTGAAAAACGTCAGTGCCAGAAATTGTTGCAGTGCACCACCAGGTCGGTCATCAGTGTGATCGTGACCATTTTTGGGACTTAATATATTGTGCTCATGGCATTGCTTCTGTCCTTCATGCCAATTTCACACATGCCATTATCATGTATGTATTAAAAGCAAATGGTTGCTGGTTGGCCAACCAATGTACCAATTGCTTTTATACCCTATACAGGGTTGTAGCCCTGTATGTCTTCATCAGAAAGTACTCCGGTAGTATAGTTACCGCTTCCACAACAACATTGTGTCAAGCGACTCACACGTGTGTGCGCAAATCTGGTTTTAACTGTGGCGGCCATTGAGTGTAGTGCTGGGAGTGTTTGCCCAATTCAACGCGAGCGGCAACCCCGTCCAGGACTGCTCCTCACAGGTGGTGGCCACATTCACTGCTGACACCATGAGAAGCACAAAGGGCTTGGTGGCGGACTTGGTCATGGCCATGCCCGTCATGCTGTACCAAGGTGAGGGAAATATAAGTAAATAAAAAAAATACAATCAATTTTTATGGGCAAACAAATTCAAACCAATTTATATAACGGGCAAACAATTTCCTCACCTTGGTACAATGCAAACCAATGCAGTAAAGCAGTAAATCGAAAGCCACTCCCACCGCTGACACCATTGCTACATAGCAATGGTGCCCGTTAAAATGCTGTTGGCAAATTTGGGCAGGGCACTGACCCTCATTTGCGTGGACCAGGTCTGGGATAACAGGATTTATCAGAAAATACATGCATACTGATCTGTTCATTTTATTTAATGTGATTTATATGCTTACCTTCTGTGCTTATACACGAGTGTATTAGTTTTCTTTGTCACTTCAGGCCAGATGGACCTCCAGCTTGGTGTGGCTAACAACGAGGTGTAGGTGGACAGCATGGGATGGGAGGGGATGGACGCATTCCTGGCATCCCCCAGAAACACTTGGACCCTGGATTTGGGCACCCTCCGCCGCCATACCCAATCTTGGTGGGTGCCAGTTTCTCATGAATACCATACTTGTCAAAGTAGCGAGGGGCACAATGCTGTGTATCAAGAGTAGTTGCACAAATACCCAGCCTGGAGGAGCAGATTAAGCCAATGCCAGGAGATTAATACTATGCCGCCACATATGCTTGCCATTTGCGTTTTGACTCCTCGAATGTGGATCCAGGCCTGGCGTCATTTGCATTTGCATTTGCCATTTGCACTCGTGTGTATAGTCAAAGGTGATTTGCTGTTTGCCATTGTGCAATGCCATTTGCCACCCGCCTGTGTCTTGAACCTGCAATTGCTTTGTTCCCTGTAGGTTTGGAACCCAGGTCAGGCATATGATGCACCTGTGGTGGGCACTTGGAGGGAGGCAGGCAACCTGGCACAGGTAGTCCAGATCTGCGCACACATCTATGGTCAGATGGGGATGAGGATGATGACGAGGAGGGCGAGCATTGCTGGCAAGGAATCTCCTCATGCAGCAACCAGGGGCTGCTGAACGACCTCCAGCCCTTGGCATCGATGGCAAGTATTGTTGGGAATGCATTTCTTGGCACATTTAAGTACATACATTACATATTTGGGTCAGCACTGGCAATGCATACAATGCACATTTACATTCACATCTGCTCCAGTGCTTAGAGAGTGATAGCATGTCGTGCAAGGACTATCTTTAATGTACTGACCTCATGAGCACCGGCAGGGCAGGCAATAAGACATGTGGCAAGCACATCACCACTCCCTCCCAGTGGCCAACAACCCTGAAGGCAATACCTGTGCGCTTTTGTTATCCTTCCCATGATGCACTTGCAGTGATGCCGCATGCACAGCGAGGCTGTACACACACCATGCTGCACATGCGTGTGATTCACTTATGATACGGATGGCACGCGGTGCAGGAGGCAGGGGCAGGGGCACCGACACCGGCACTGAATGATGGGCTCATCCAGCAGATTAAGGGCAACGAAATGAGCGGTGCAAAGGTATGCCATCTCTTTTAATTTGGGCCATTGTACTCCAGCCACTCCAGTGCCAGTCGCACCATATGCACCTGCAGAAAGTATCCACACTGATTCGCTCTTTAAAGCGAATCACTGTGGATACGGGTGACAGCCCCCGCTGAGTTTGATGCAGACTCGAGGCAGGACAGGGCGTTCATCCTCCACATTTTTTTGCTGAATACCAACTGCCCTGTAACCTGGAAAGTGCATTAAAAACACTTGCATGTTTCTCACCCTAGTGTGTGCATTGTGCAGGAGGCGGGGGCCATGCTCAGCTCATCAACCTGACGGTAGACTGCAGCTAGGTCCCTGGCGCAATGTGCGTCAAGCAGCAGAAGGTAAGCCCGCATGACAACCACCTTGTCATTTTGTGCTCTCCATTAAGCAATTCTCAGCACATTCCAAGCATGGGATTTGTGCAAGCCCGCGTGTCTCAAGCGCCCAGTGCGTTTGCTCCCTGTACATATCACAGCGAGGTTCATTGGACAACCTGTGAAAGCCCATGCACCATCAATCTGCATTGATGCCAACTCCCTTGTTACCTTGCTATCCATCACGGCAACGCATTGCCCTTGCTGTACAGCCTCGCCATGTCCCCCTCGCCAGACAACTGCCCTTGGATTATTCATATTCATATGAAGACCACTAATACTAATGTTGCTGGCCGCCAGGGATGATAACTCCAGTAGGCCTTTGATCCGAATCTGGTTGCAAGTGACTTTCCCTTGCAGCGCACCGCCTTGGCCTGCCGTCTCAGCCAGCAGCGGTCAACCCCTGGGGCTGTGCCACAGTACCACTGATGCCGCCAGGGGTCCCTTGCTATCCAAAGCCTAGAAGTGTAGGATGTACTCCAGCTAGAATGACGATGGTTCACGACTGCCTGGACACCAGTGCGCACGGTAGTAATTTGCGTTTCACCGTCGCGGTGCTGATTGTTGAGTTATTGAATCTCAATTGAATCTCGTTGTAACAGTTGGGGGGAAGTACTGTTGAACTGGTATTCCCCCAGTTGTTTCAGCACAGATGCAATTGAGATTCAAAAGGTTACCATCAGCGCCGCGGCGGTGCAACAGGCAAATTACTATCGTGCGCACTGGTGTCGAGGCAGTCGTGGGCCATCGCCTTATTTGCGGTGTCACACTCCACAGTGGGTAGATCTTCAGCCAGCTGCAGCTCCCTGGGGGGTAGCAGTTATTATCAATTTTGCGCATGTGCAGTCCTTATGAATAGATTTAGCAGCATTATACTACAAGCACCATGCTTATCAGCATGTATATAAAGGTGATAAGCACCTTTATATAAAGATGCTGATAAAGCACCATGCTATTTTAGTAACCAGTCTGGGCACACAGGGCAATAAGCCGATTACGGCTTGGAACGCCTTTTGTTTGTTTGCTTTTGTAACCAGTCTGGTTTGGCATGCATGCACTGGCAGTCACTAGCTTCGGGTTGCAATTTTTCTGTTAGTGCCAGGCCCTGGCCCAGGTTCACTGATGAACTCGGTTGGCAGTCAGGTGCACGGTGCATTGAGTTGCAAATAACTTTTCATGTGCTGGTCACGATGTCTTCCCCGGTAGATGCGCTTTTTATCATGGCCGTTAGATTTGCCAGGAGCCAAATCAATGATGCAGAATTTCCTTTGCCCTAACCTTTTATAATTAACTCCTTTGAAAGACATTGGATTAGCCGTGCATCACATCGGTTTAATATGACATTGTCAAATTTGCTAGGCTGGTTGCAACGTTTCATGTTGTGAGGGTACATATTTATTGGAGATCTAAGTTCAAAAATGTCCCGTTGCACGGAATAATCATTTATGATGAACACCTTTGTCGTAGTTGCTATGCTGGTTGCCAACCAACGGTTGGTTGGTTGGCCACACACACATATATATATGTCTCCTTAGACTAGTGAGCTTGAAGCATAGTTTTACGATGTAACCACGATCAGCTGACACAGGCTGCGCCATCTGCAAACTTACAAACTCACAGTGTGCCAGTGGCACGTGACACGTGACACTGTCTACTTAATAGAAACTCGCCGTGAAGACGTTTGGAATTGTACTGGATTAAAAATATGCACTGGACTAGTTCATGGAATCGATGCTCTGACAGATCCACAAAAGTTTCTCAAAATTTCCAGTACGCTGCCGAGTACGCTGGCAACACCTGACAGATTATTAGATTGTAAAACCCCAGTGACAGATTGCCATAGTGCCAAGTAAATTGCCCGGCGCCGGCCTATGCAAGCGCTCGGCATGTCCTACTGTGGCACAAATGGCCGCTGATGCTGGGCCTGTTTTAAGTGTGTCACCCATAAGCGCACAATGCGCCCTACGTCCCCGCAATGCTGCACATTAATACGAGGCTTGATCAATCCGTGCGGATGGAGTCCTCGCTGGATGGAACCAATCATTGCCGCATCCATTGTTCAGTTCCAAATATCAATATCAAATCAGTGTCTGCACAATGCTACCATCCCTCCACAAGTGTGACACCCCATCCGCTACCGAGCTGGCTGTTGCATATTTATCTTAGCTGCCAGGCACCTCGATACGTACCCAATCACATCTCATTAGCTATCCACTGGCAGGCAGCCAACAGCAGTGGCCACTGCACCAAACCCCCTCTAAACACACAACATTCCTGTACCAACTTCAAATGAAGCAGTACAAGTCAGTTCAATTCACAGTGTGCATTTCCTACCCCTGGAACTTCCTCAGTGCTTGCACGCGGATAGATGGCATCTGATTTGGGGCCCCTCTCCCCTGCAGCCAGAACCACTGCCCATGGGAACGATGCACAGCAGTCCTTCAGCTCCCTCACCCCTCTTCAACTCCCCAGACTCCCCCCCTAGCTCCCCCCCCTCCATCAGCATTCCCCCCCTCTTCAGCTCCTCTCAGTGGGCAGGCCGTCGTGGCGCCACTGCGGCCACCCCCCCTTCAAATGCACCACATTCCTGTACCCCCCCTCAAACAGCTCGTAGGCGGCCTTGAGGGAGCGCGACTCGCGGCCGAACTGCTTCTCAGGGTCTTTGCACACCTGCGACAGGAGGGATTGGGTCAGGAATGTGAACCCTAGGGAAGGGTTTTGGGGTCAAGAATGTGGCGTCCAAACTGCACCTCGGGATCCTTGCACACCTGCACCAGTGGGATTTTGGATCAGGAATGTTGATCCTAGAGGAGGATCTCAGGGCCGCAAATGTAAACCCTGTGGTATGCCTCGCTTTGCAATCCCCCCTCACAACTGTCCAAAGCCGAGGCGCTATGGCTCTCTTGCCGCTCTGCATTGCAACCACTTTCCCCTAAACCCTAAACCATGCCATCTCCACCCTCAAAATTCACCAACCCCCCACCAGTGAAACCCTCGCCATCGGCCTTGCAACTCTGCGCCAGTGCCCCACCTGCCAAAGCCTATTAGCAAAACTCTAGGGTAGTGTCCCTGCCCCACCTGCTCAAAGTCTGGCCGCTTCTGTCTCCTGGTCTCCGTCTCCAGGCTGCCCCCGATGGAGCACATGACCACGATGGTCTGGTTCTTCTTGATGCCAGCCCTGGCCGCATCCTCGTTGAAGTCGGGGTTGCGTTCGGTGGCCTGGGGACAAGGGTTTAGGGTTCAGGGTTAAAGGCAAGAGTTGAAGGGTTGCTGCATCCTCCTTCAAGTCGGGGTTGCGCTCGGTGGCCTGGGCACAAGAGTTTAGGGTGCAGGGTTAAGCGAGGGTTTATAATTGGCTAGTCCTCGTTGAAGTCGGGGTTGCGCTCCGAGGTCTGGGCAAAAGGGTTTAGGGTTGGCTGCATCCTGGATAAAGTCGGGATTGCGCAAGCAGGTCTGGGGACAAGGTTTAGAGGCAAGGGTTTAGGATTGCGCTTGGTGGCTGGGGACCAGGGTAGATTTCTTTAGGGTTTGGGTGTTGATGTATATTAGACATTTATATGCACGGCACCCTCATCGAGTCGTCAACCAGTGTCAGGTTGGACCACAACCCTGTTCATAGTGACAAGCGCCGCTGCAACAAAGCAGGCGCAACACACAAGGACTGTACAAAACGACCCCATGGAATGACCACGACCAATGGGGCATGCCAATATCACATCACAACCAAACGGGCCGCTATACACACCTCCATGAACCCTAAACCCTAGATATCAAGGGGCCTGTCACGCACACCTCGATGAACATGGCTGCGCCACCACTCCATGAACCCTAAATCCCAAACCCTAAAACCAAACTCTAAACCCCAAGGGGGGTACAACACACCTCGATGAACATGGCTGCGCAGGCCACCCTCTTGATGTTGTCGAATAGGCCGTCCCCCTTCACCCTGCGGTACAGCGGCACTGATATGGCCCCCTTGGCATGCTGCCGCTCAAACTCCCCACTGGTGCGCACATCCACAAGCACAGCCTTGCCCTTCTGCTGGAGCGCGAGCGCCTCCTGGAGGTCGAACATGGATCTCAGTGTAAAATGCAACTTCGATATACCATCAAAGGGAAATTCACACTGCATTTACAGCAATGTGACAAAACAAACTGTTGTAATTAAAAACACAGAATGGAGCCTCCTGGAGATAAATTATTGTTTGAACAATGGAATACATGTTAACATATTTTGCGCTAATTTAACGATGTTTTTTTGTATTTAGTCTTAAAGAGTTCGTATTCATTATAGATGATGAACAGGCCGCTAGCCCCATGCAGCATAGGCATTTCCAGGGAAGGCAGATCAGTTCTCAATCCCAAAGGTGGAACGCCTGCAGATAAGTACTTTGTACTAATCATTTTCCTACGTCACTTAACCCGCCCCACCTGTGGTGTGATGCTCTTTAGCTTTGCCACCAGCTCCATGAACATGACTGGCCAGAACACCTAGACACCCTCCCCCACACCCCTCTGTCATGCTCATTGACCGTGGCTTCTCCTGCTTTCTACCCTCTCTCACTAAGCCCTTTCCTGAGCATTCAAACTCGAATGTACTGCACCCGGCGCACCTGTGGCGTGATGCTCTTCAGCTTCTTGGCCACCAGCTCCATGAACATGACCGGCCAGAACACGTAGGCTGAGCCGGTGAGGGGCGTGCTGATGTACTCGGTGGACTCCTGCACGCGCGCGTCCTTCACCCACCTGCAAAATGAAAATCACTTCATTTACAACCCCATGGCAAATAGGAAAAGGAGCCAGATTTTCACAGTATTTTGTGTGTGCGCCAGCTGATCGGCTCATCTGGCTGTCCTGCTAGAACGCATGTTGGCGTTGTGTGTCAGCGTTTCCACATGGTAAAACCTCCTCAGGGAATACAAGTTTTTCATGAGGCTGATCTTGAGCGGATGTGCTGATGTCATCGGCGGGCTCCTGCACGTGGGCGTTCTGCGCCCACCTGGACAACATTATTGAGACAAGTCCATGCGACAAAGAAGGAATACTTGAAAGGTATTCAATACATGCCACCTAGGAGATTTGAAAGGGGGGAGGGTTTAGATGGGTTTGAGGAGGCGGTTGGGCGTAGCTGTGTGCGCGGCAGTAATGCACTTAATGAATGATGATAATACTGTATACTTGGTGAACTTATGCATGCGCGCATCCCGCGCCCACCTAGGGAGATAAAAGGGTCACATATAGCAAGCATTTTCGCGCAGCTCCTTTCAAATTTCACATGATTAAAATGTCCATCACATAGGGAGCTGATGGTACGCTGATAAAATGATGCTGATTGGGTAGGATGATTTGTAGGTCTAGCTAGGGTAGCAAGGTTGCAGTGGATACATACATCCATATATACCATGCATGGATCCATATATCCCTATATACCATGCATGGATACATATATCCCTATATACCATGCATGGATACGTATATCCCTATATACCATGCTGTGAGTGGCACTGCCCTGCTGCGCCTTAAGTTTCCTTACTCGCAGCAGAAGACTCTTCAAGGCTTTAGGATTTTGAGCTTTAGGGTTGCCATACAGGGTTTTGGTGTAGAGGGTTTTGCCCTGCCGCACCTCAGGTTAGCCTTGTCGTAGCGGAACCCTCCTCGGGGCTTCAAGGTTTTGCCGTTCAGGACGGCGGGGGGGGCAGTTGTGGTTTTGGCCGCCTGGCATGTGATGGTGACCGCCCGCTGGCGCCTGCAAGGGGTGGTGGTGGCGCTGGACTTGTGCAGGGAGAGTCGCCCCGCCTGCATGATGGACGCCATACTGCTGTCTAGGGTTGAGCCCAAACCCTACTCTAGGTTTCTGTGGAGGTCTGCGGGACAGGGGTAATGTAATGGTGTTGGTCTAAGGGTGTGGTGTGGGTGCGTGGTGGCGTACGTGGGTGGTGGGGGTGTGGCGATCGAGGTGGCAGGTGGTGTGGTGTAGCTTGAACGTTTAGGTTTGCGGATAGGTTTGTGGGTGGCAGGGCAAGGGCTCACAAGCTTCACAGTGACAGGCCAGAGACACACAGATACACACATAGCACACAGGCTGACCGCACCCCACGCTGCACGCGGGTGTGATTCAATAGTCAGATGTAACGTCCCGTAAAGAGTCACTGACCCTTGCATTGGATGTAGTTGGAGTGGTTTTGGTCTAGACGAACTAATGAGTCACCAGATGCATGCATTGCAATGCGCACTGTGCTGTTGCCAAACACTGGGTGGGTGCCGTGCTGGGTGGGTGGGTGTGAAGAACAAACTGGTATAACAGCTGTCCATAAGGAACGCCTGCCTCTTCAAACACTGGATGTGCCCCTTCAAGCGTTGTGGGTGAGTGTACCCCAACCCACCTATGGAGGTAAACACGACAGATAGGCATACACACAACGGATAACAAACAACTTTAGGGCTGTTTTGAAGCCGAAGTCGCCCACTCCAAGTGTCCTGGCCAGGCGCATGTATGCATACCACCCTCGCACACAGCACCCACCTGTGTGCCACTGAAACCTCCAACCCAAGAACAAAACCTCTCTGCGTCCAACGGTGATCTGGGCGGTCGTAGTACGAAGTAGAGACGATGGCACTGGCTATGCAAGAGGGAGTGTCCAGCAAAGACTAAAGTATCAAGCTTTGGGTGGCGATGGATATGGGTGGTGGAGGATATTTTGTGGCCAGCAAGGGGTTTATCATAGCTCAACGCTCCTCAACTACAAACAGAACGCTGGCGCAGTGCACCGGACACATCAGACTACCATGTTGACGTTAGGAGGAGCGTGAAATGTTGTTGACATCAGTCTGCCAGGTAGTGTTCACACCAGTCGACTGCCGAATTGGTGCGTGTTCCAGATGCATGCATGCATTGCTCACACCACCTGATGGCACGCAAGGGACCACTCGGACCTCGTGGAAACGACTGAGAGGTGTCAGCCAACAGCAATCTCCTGCTAAGGTTTACAGGGGAGCATAGGTATCAAACCGGCAGGCGCGGTGCAAACTTCTGGCACACGCGGTGCAAACTTCTGGCTGGTTTAAAATCAGTTTGAAACCCCTAGCGTTGCTTGCACGTTTGGTTCCAACAAGCAGTGCACATCAAAGCAAAGTATCTGTCCTCAAAATATTTTTTTGGGCAATGCAACAACTGTTGGCTGCCACTGACGCCCAAGCTGCCAAGGTGAAATGTGTTCTCAAACCCAACTGTTCTCTAAGTCCTTCAGCAGTTCAAAGCTTCGACAACGGTTCGAGGGATCAGAGGAACGAGCAAAAATGTCTGACAGCACAACACAAGCACTTCATAAGTGCACAGCCCACCACACCACACGCTGCACAGCCTTGTCAAGGTGCAGAGCATGAGTTAGCGCATTCTTGTCACTACAGCCCAGCCAGACAGCAGTCCAACGTGGTTCCCTGCCCCGGGATAGTATACTCCACCCTCAACCACTGCAATGCCTCGGACGCGCGAACCATTGCTTTGCCTGCCGTCGCTCCAAACCATCCCCCCCTCAAGCACGGGTCTGTACGGCCCCTTGCTTCTGCAGCAGTCCCATGCAAAGGGTTGGGTTGCCACCACTTGGCGTTTAAGCCCCCGCATGCCCTACACTCCTGCCCGGCTGCTCATGCGCTGGTCTGCATGGCCCCCAGCTTCTGCAGCAGCGCCTGTGAGTAGGAGGGGCTGTAGTGCCGCACCACCTCATCAGGGAAGTTTGCATTCACCCCCTCCACCGCGGGCTTGAGCGGGCTGTCGGGCGCCTCGCCCATTTGCTGTACCAGCGCCAGCGCCCCGCTGCGCACAAACAGCATGCGCCCCAGGGGGTTGCCCGACAGGGCTGACCCCGCGCGCTGTAGCACCAGCTGCATCACACTTTCGGGCAAGTTCCTGGGGTGGAGAGGGGGAAAAGAGGGGTGAATGGATACCGAACCATGCATATGCGCCGTATTTAGCTTGAATCGGCATCATGTGCCAGCCACGTGAGTTAAATGCAGCTGCATCACCTTCTCAGGCAGGTTCTTAGGGGGCAAGGGTGGAAATGAATAATTAAATATCTACGCAGCCTGGCCTTGAACAGGCGTGTTGGTCAAGGATGAGGATTTAATGAGGGGAACGGTGTTGCCCTACTGTCCACTGTTCCCCCTACCATATTGGTTGGGTGCATTCATGTGTGGTGTGGGGACACCAGGAGGGAGGAAGGGGGTGGGTGGATACCAAACCATGCGGCGTACGCAGCTTGCAATTGGCAGGCGCACGAGCTGAACAGTGTACTCAGTGCACATCATCAGAGAATCTGCTACATCGTACGGCGGCCGGAGCCAGTATGACTTGGCCGGAGCCAGTATGTCATGCCAATCCAAGTCAAAGCACCACGCCCCAGCCCTCAATCCCCAACCCCTCCATCCATCCAAACCCCAACCACCACCAGCCCCTCACCTGTGCACCAGCTGGAGTCCAGCTGCCCAATGATTGCCTTGAGCGACTTCTTGCACATGGAGCGCAGGTCGGCGTCGCTGCCAGGGTCACCCTCGTAGGTCACCTGGTGAGGGGGAGGTACAAAGTGCGAGGGGTTGGAGATGATATGAGGCATGCACTGTGATGTGACATCACCTGGGCAGGGCGTGCCTTTGCCAATGCAAGCACACCCCTTACCCAGCACATGTCCTCATCAGATGTGCCAAAACCCCTGCAGCTGCCACCTGCGTATGGCATGCGCATGCTCCTGTGAAACCCTGTTCATGCATACCCCAAACCCTATACCCTGCACATGCACTTGGTCCTCACCAGATGCGCCAGCACCCCCGCATCCGCCACCGCCTTGGCGTGCAGCGTGGAGTGCCTGCCGATCTGCCCCACGCACCACGCCAGCACGCTCCTGATGTGACCCTCAACCTCCTCTGCAAGTCCCACTGACAGGGGCAGCACCGCACCTGCCTCGATCACGCCCTGCGCCCACAAACATCATGGGACTGTTACAGCTAGTTACACACATTACAGCAGGAGAGCCAAAATGCGGACGTGCACATGCAGCGCGGAGCTTTTCCCCCTAGAAATTGTGTATACAGTCAACAAACGAGTATACATTCTTTTCTTGGCTAGTCTTTGTGGGTCTACAATCCTGGGCCTACATTTATAGGAAGCTCGCTAATGTAAAAAACGGAAATTTGTGATCAAAATCCTTTGAATTCAATGCAATAAATGGATTTAAAATGTGTTATAAACAGGAAACACCTGCTGTGTACCGCACCATGGCCATGTCGGGGGAAAACGCCGCCATGAAGCCCAGCGCCATGATCCCCGGGATGCGGGTGTTGCCCTTGACCTCGTTCAGGAAATCTGTGAGGATGGCGGGGGTGCCGAAGTCCGCCACCAGTTGCGCTAGCTCAACAGAGTGCTTGACCACATCCCGGATGACAGTGGCGGCAGCCTTTTTGACGGCATCGTCTGGGAATTTGAGGCATGTGAGCAGGCGTGGGAACACGTCTGCTGCCACCACTGCCTCCGCATGCTGCAGAGGGGGGTAAATGCTGTGGGGTGGGGTTTGGAACTAAATGCATGTAGGTCAGGATTGTTGGCCGGTTTGTGCAGGTTTCATAATGTGGGACAATTGGTCTTCAGAATCAGGATCTCAAGGACAGGCTGCAGAACTTAGGCCAAGGGAGAGGGTGCAATGGTGTGTGAAAATGATTGTGGTAGTGAACTCCATGCATGTGGCACATGTGTGTGATGTTCCTAACATTTTGCTTCACTTGTTAATCATCAAACAGATGCAATGCAATAATGGACTGAATTGGCTATTACAAGACTTACAAGATTTTTACAAGATTTTATTTGGCAGTCACATTCAGGGAACCAACCCGGGCTCGCAAGATTGTTGGAGGCACTTTACCCCCCTTACAAAAACTCTGTGAATTAATGGAGCCACATTGGCCCCACAATAAAGAAGATAAAAGTATCAATTACATATATTTATTAGTGGTTTACTCTATTTATTCCCCACCTGGACGCTGTGCTTGGCAATGGCTGCAAGGAACGCGCACGCCTTGTGCTTCACCTTGCCGTCCGCATGCAGCACCAGGGGCGCCACGTGGCGGATGGCATCTGCGTCCATCACCGTCTGCGCAAGGTCGGGCGTGTGCTTGGCGATGTCGCCCAGAGCTGAGGCCGCTGTTCTTTTCAGGGTCAGCTCAGGCTCCTGGTATGCAAAAAGTCATGAATAAAATCGACTGCAAGAAATGAAGGAATGGGAGGTGCATGCTGCGCGCTCTTGCACACTGGGTAGAGGAAAGGCAACAAGTTTTGTTTCACAATTTTTTTCTTGGCAATTCCGCCCATGCCTGAGGCCCCTGTCCCTTCAGGGTCAGCTCAGGCTCCTTGTGCACACCCACACAACACAGGGTAGTCGATATATTACCCAGCGCATAGTCGATCATCTAGATCATCCCAGCAACTGCGATACATAAGACCGGGGCAGTTGCATTGTTGAAAACATAATGATCACTACTAGCGTGATGCGGTCATGGGTGCAGCTGCATACCTGGGCACACAGCACCAGCAGCGGCACAGCCCCTGCATCCACTACTCGCTGCGCCAGCTCTGTCGC
The DNA here is from genome assembly GCA_032358255.1 of Heterotrichella gracilis. Taxonomy (NCBI): domain Eukaryota; class Xanthophyceae; order Tribonematales; family Xanthonemataceae; genus Heterotrichella; species Heterotrichella gracilis. The sequence continues at coordinate 7,921 of JAULBX010014537.1, read as the reverse complement.
GTGGGTGGCAATGCAACCAACAGTCCATGCTGCAGATTCCCGGACCAGTGGGTCAAATTCCTCCAGGCCCCGGATCAATCCGGGTAGGCATCCAGCATCAAGTGCTTGCAGTGCCAGTCCCAGGTTGTGCTTTGCAATGGACCGAAGGCAGTATGCTGCTGCTTGCTTGCAGTGCCGGTTGTCGCTGGTGAGCGCGTGTGTCTGCGACCAGCAGCAGCAGTACTAATCACAGAAACTGTTGTTCTTATATTTCTACTACACATGTTTGATGCTGTTTACTTGCTTAGGCCTAGGAGCACAATAGGGCTTGTATAGACAGACAAACAGGCCCAACGCCCTGTGCCAGTCGTACAATATGGCAATCACAAACAGCCGGGCAATCTAGTCAGGAAGAAATGGTTACCAGATGTCTGAGGACATCAAGCTTCACAACATCCTCCGCCATTTCTGTGCTGTTGTTGGCCAGCCGCCCCAAGGCCATCGCAGCAGCATGCTGAACACTGCCAACAAAAAGTATGTATAGATCAAGATTATAACATGTATATTCAGTCTGCCCCACAAGCAAAGCTATCAAGCATAGAACTGCTGTGATATAAGTTCTGAAACACACAAACCTGGGGACGTGGTCCAACAATAGAGGGTGAAGGATTTGCAGTGCACCTGCTTCTTTCAGTATCTCTACATTCTGCGGGACAGCAGTTGGGCAACTTCAGAACAGAAAGTTGCATAAGAACACCCAAAGCAAAGACATTTATTTCCGCGGAAATTTTTCAAATGAAACTTAACACTTCCGCTCTGGCAAAGCTCCTGCACACTGCACTTGGTCCAGCGCACAGCATTCCCACATGCCGATGTTTACCTGTGGGCTCTTTGCAAGTTCAGCGATAGCCCCCACAAAGGTGACACGCCCCTTCTGGTACTTCTCAAAAACTTGAAGTATGGTTCTCGAAGTCATGTCTTAAGGCATTAGCACGGACTGTGGTACCAACTTAATGTCTACACTCATCTAGCCAAGAAAGTGTTGCAGCATGCATCGCATTTCGGTAACCGCCTCCGACACCTGATCACCCACAGTATGCATAGTGGTGTATTTTCTCTTATTGGGCGGCTGAAACCCATCTACTGCTGCTCGTGAAGCTGAACTGGGACAATCAGCGAGCAACCTTTCCATCAAGGGGCAGTATATAAATAGGTGAAACGGGCACCAACCATTGCATGCTCAGCAAACAAGTTGTTTGAACAGTTTCCTGCTTATTTGCAACACTTGTGCTGCCCATTCTGCATAAACTCTTCAGTTACCTGCATGCTTTGAGGTGGAGCACAGTACTTGAGTAACAACCTTGGCCTGTGGTGCACACGCTGTGGGAAGGACCTTGGACCTTGGACCAATCTCTGGGACGTTTAACCTTGGTGCGAGTCAGTGACACTGCAGCTCTAGGTCGTTTGCAGTGTTACTTCGAGCAGTGGGTTGCAAGTTGACGCTTAGACTCGATACGACCTTGCGAGCAATTCTGTTGCATATGTGGGTCATGTGGGTTGAACATTGGAGCCTCTGATACATATATGTCATCTGCTTTTGCACACCCATCACACCTTGGTTGATGTACAGTTCTTGTTTCGTGTGGTTTTGGGGGCTTGCTGGTTTTGGGTGCTAGGTGAATCCGTGCAGTGCTAAGGTCCATTTCAACATCAGGAGGTCGAAACCAGGGCTGCTTCTTGAAAGGCCAGAACACACCCCTGCATCTTCTCTTCATTCTTAACAGGGTCTGTGTACGAGGCGTAGCATTTTGCAGTATTAATGCATGGTTTTTGGTTTATGGCATGTTGTTGCATGCCTGGCCTCACTGTGAGATCTGACCTCACACTGCTCGTGCAAGAGGGGTATCTTGGCCATATTAACTGAAAGCATGCAATATGTTATACATAGACGGTGGGCGCTGGTTCTTTGCTCGAGAGCCCTTGAATGAGGGTTGACACGATGGCATCCTTTTGCAGGCCAGCAACTTCAACTGCTTGGGTACCTAGGAACACCTCAGCCGCCGGTACAGTGGTCTAACCCACTTCGAATTTTGCACTTGGACCAAGGGGTATATAGAAAGAGAGCATCTTCATCCTCTGCATCTTCTCTTTCTATATACCCCTTGCTTGGACAGGAGCGCACAATGCAATTGACTGTGACAACCGACGATGAGCGGATCATCCCCATAGAGGTGGGTTCTTGTGGCTTTCACACGCTCACTCACCCCTGTCACCTGCCAGCACTAGGTTTTCTGGGTTTCGAAGAGCCCTGCGTTTACCAGCTGGTGTGCCCGTAAATGCCTACTATCAATTTGAATCTGCTACTTTTCTGTAGGTGGATGACTCTGAAACCGTTGCAACGCTCAAAGCCATTCTACAAGCGGAGACTGACATTGCACCAGAGCAACAAACTCTGCTCTTCAATGCCGCCCCACTCCAGGACAAGTATGCAATTGATACCCATATTCTATCTGGCATAGTTTGCTGACGGGCCAGCAGTGCTCATTGTTTGAACATGTGAAGATGAGAGACAAAAATTCTGTTTTGATGAATGTTTGCCAGCCAGCACAACCCCTCATGACCACAATTGCCTGGGCCATGAAGCATATCAGAATTTTTAGCGCGGGGCGTACCTCACCCACACCTCACCCCTCCCCAAACCCACCTGCAGCGCCACCTTGTCAGCCAAACCCGACAACCCTAAACCCTAACCCTAAACCCTACACACCCACCTGCAGCGCCATGCTGTCAGCGGCAGGCGTTCGGTCCGGTGACCTCATCATGCTGGTCCGCCCCCAGCCCCAGCGGCAAGGCGGCGGGGCCTCCCAAGGCATGGGGGCACAGCAGGGCGCCATGCCCACGCCGCAGCAGATGATGGAGTTCTTGCGCAACAACCCACAGGTACAAAACTACCCTAAACTCGAAACCCTACGCTATAAACCCTAAACATTTTTTGCGCAACAACCCTCAGGTATTACATAGACAGGGTTGGAAATGCTTGGCGTCTCATGTGCAAGGCTGCCATCTGTTGCAGGCGTCAGGGGTATACAAATATTACTCACCAATCCAGGGGTATATTAGTGTACCCTGGATCCCATGGTTGGATGCATGTACATCAAGGTAGGGGTTGTGGCTTGTCGATTAAGCTAAAATTGTGCTAGCTGCCATGACATGCACATATCACCCTACCCTGGGACAGCCCCATACACAAGCACACCCTAGCAAAAACGTTAACCTCAATCCTAACCTACTCCCCACCCTCAGGCGCGAGCCCAGCTGGCAGTTGCGGCACCTGGCGCCCTGGAGGCCATGGAGCGCAACGATGTGCCTCGCTTTGCCCAGGAGATGATGCGCCTGCAGCAGGCGATGGGGCAGCAGCAGGCGCAGCAGGTGCCGGACCGACCATTCGACCCGCTGGACCCAGAAGTGCAGGTGAGGTTATTAAAATAATCTATAACATTACATCTGTGTTATATCATTACATTCATTCCCGTTCAGGAGCAAGGTGAGCAGCCATTGGGAACAATAAATGATTAGTCACATGCATGTTGAAAATAATGATTGTTGCTCCCCCTTCCCCCTCCTCGCTCCAGGCACGCCTCCTCCAGGAGCTGCAGCAAAAGGCCATTGACGAAAACATGGAGCTGGCGTACGAGCACACTCCGGAGGTGTTCGGCCAAGTCCACATGCTGTACGTGCCCCTGCTGGGTCTGCTGCAGTTAGTCCTTGCTCATCTTTGTTTGCATTTGTTTTGGCTTGTAAAACAGCACAGCTAGTTGTGCTAGCCAGCAAGTGGAGTAGTAGGAACACGTTTCATTTATCTTGCGTTGGTTGCTGAAGCCAGCTCGCTGGCCGCCGGCTGTGCCTGAAATGCTGTGGTGGGGGCGAGGGCAGCACAAGGTGATGCTGCGCTTGTTTCCAAGCAACCTCACATCCCGCGCAACTCCTGTCCCCTCTAGCATTGTGGATGCGGATGGTGGGGTGGTGCCGGTGTTTTGCATATGCACGCATGGTCCTGGTTGGGTTTGGCGTTGTGCTTCGCGCAGGCAGGAGGGCAGACCCTGTTTGTTTTCATGCCTATTTGTCCCTCAAGGTGACCGGGGTGGCCCGCAAGGCCTTTGTGGACAGCAGCACGCAGGCGACAATCATGTCCGCGCTAGGGAGCGCATCCCGGTGTTTGTCAACTCCCCTCCCTCCCCATCCCCATCCCATTTCACTGCTTCCATTCACCCTGCTCCCCTCCCCCTTCATTTCCACAGCTATGTCTCCCTTGAAGTGAACGGGTTTGCGCGCAAGGCATTTGTGGACAGCGGCGCACAGATGACAATCATGTCGGTGGAGTGCGCTGAGCAGTGCAACCTGCTGAGGCTGATGGATAAGCGCTTCCAGGGGGTTGCAATGGGCGTGGGTTCGGGCAAGATCCTGGGCAGGATACATGTGGTAAGATTCGGCCTTCCCGTCATCATCCCCTGTGCCGGTCCCATTTCCATCCCCATCCCCATCCCCTAATCCAGATGGGCACAGCATGCTGTTTACACATACCTCGATGTTCAGTCCCATGCTGATCTCTGTTCAATGGGTTGAGAAACGCTGAGTCGTGCAAATCCCGGCTTAGGTTATGCACAAACCCCACCAGTAGGGTCCTCCTAAACCCTGGCGTGCCCAAATTCTGCAGGCCCCCTTGAAGGTCGGCACCCACTACACCAACGTGTCCATCACAGTCTTGGAAAGCAACGACATGCCATTCCTGTTTGGGCTGGACATGCTGAAGCGACACCAGGTGGGGGAGTCAGTGGTTTAGGGTTTAGGGTTCGAGGGTTTTGGCACATGCCCAAGCGACACTAGGTGGGGAGGTAGCCCCTGCTCGTTCATATTGCATGACGACACGTGGGAGGGTGGGGGCCGCCTGTGTGTCCCCAAGAGAAATATTCAGTTCAATCAATCTAGACTTCACATTGTAGGCTCCCAAGCTGGAAACTGGCTTTTTGGACATCTGGCTTGTTGGTTGAGCACATAAAAGGAATTCGATTTATAACAATGGGCATGTTGTCTATGTGTTGTCTATGTGTTAGTTATCAACTAGCCTATTAACCTGACCCCTGCAGTGTTACTTATCTCCTACCCCATCTCCCTGCAGTGCTCCATTGACCTGAAGCACAACGTGCTCACCTTCGGCAGCTGCGACGCGTCCCTGCCCTTCCTGGCCGAGCACGAAATCCCCAAGCGCGGCTTTGAGGAGATCCCCGATGAGCTCATGGCTGAGGGGGGCAACCCATCCACATCCGGCGCGGGCCCATCCACTGGTGAGGGGTGGGGTGGTGGTGGGAGCAGCCCTATCAGGTGTAGGGGTTGAGAGTATATTGCATTGGGGAGGGAACCCGGTCCTGGGAATGGAATTCGCCAACTGGTGAGGGCGGGGTGGGTGGGTGGTGGGGGTGGGAAGGCAGCCTTATCAGGTGTGGGGTATTTAGAGTATGCCCTGGGGATGAAGCAGGCCGAAGCGTCTGGCGCAAGCCCGTCCACTGGTGGGTGGTGGGGGTGGGGTCGGCCTCTATGAGGTCTAGGGGTTGATAGTACGCACTGCGGATGGAATCGGGCGCATTCACTGGTGAGGGTGGGGTGGGTCGGTGGTGGTGGTGGTGGAGGGCATCCCTATCAGGTTCAGGGATTGAGAGTATTCCATGGGGAGGGAAGCAGGCCCATTCACTGGTGAGGGTGGGGTGGGTTGGGCGGGGGTGGGAGCAATCTCGTCAGGTCTAGGGATTGAGAGTATGCCCTGGGGATGAAATCAGGCCGGAGCGCTTGCACTATCACAGCGGTTGGGGAGGCAGTCTGCAGCTTCGGCAGTTTCAGGCAGTGCGGGTAAAGAAAAAAATGCAATGGGGCTATATAGTGCACCTATTTGGCAACTTTAACCAGATCCATCTTCCATCCACACCCTCCCAGCCATCCCACCCACACCACATCACCCACGTCCCCCTCCCTCCCACCCATCGCAGGGCCATCAACCACATCAGCCACACAGCCACCCGCCTCCACCCCGCCACCCGCCCCAACCCCCACCCCACCACCAGCCGCACCACCAGCCAGTGAGCTTGAGTCCAAAATACAGAGGCTCATGGGGCTGGGCTTCCCCCGCCACCAAGTAGCGGAGGTGCTGCAGGCCTGCGGGGGCAACGAGGAGCAGGCGGCGTCGCTGCTGTTTGACATGTGAACCAGGGGCATTGTACAAACGCGCCCTGCCTAGGTGTCTAGCGCAGGGCTACCCGCGCCAGCATGTGGGCACCGATGTGCATTAGCATCACCCCCTGCAGCTTCGGGGTGCCCTATCTTAGGGTGCAGCCACATCAAGCAGCAGAGGTGCTGCAGGCCTGCGGGGGCAACGAGCAGGCAGCATCGCTGCTGTTTGACATGTGAAGGGGCGCTGCACACGCGCGCCCCGCCTAGGTGTCCTGCTCAGGGCTACCGCGCCAGCATGTGGGCACCCATGTGCCTCAGCATCACCACCTGCAGCTCCTAGATGCCCGAAGTGCAGCCACATCAGGCGGAAGTGGCGATGCAGGCGTGCGGGGGCATTGAGGAGCAGGCGGCATTGCTGCTGTTTGACATGAAAACAGCCAGGGTTGTGCGCGCCAGGTGGCGGTGTGTGGTGAGGGTTGTTCCTTTGCGGGGGCGTGGTGGATTGTGGCAGGGTTGGCATGTGCATGCATGTGGTGGTGGTGGTGTTTGCGTGTGGAACACCTGAGGCAGTGGGTATGGCTTTACAACTTGTGGGCACAGGCTGACTCAGCTGCGTGGTCTAATACCATCCAGAGGAATGGCCAAATTGGATCAAAGTGTGGCTTGCTGTGCAGTGTCAGACACTTCAGTTGTGGCATTACGAAGTTTGACACTCAGGACTGCTGACTCAGAGCTCCGAACACTTATATACTGGAATTGGAAATTAGGTTTTATTTAGATTTAAATTGGATATTGTTATGGCATGGCTTTTGTTTGTTTGTTATGGCATGGCATACAAGTGCCACTGCCTTTTGTAACCAGTTTAATTACTGAAACTGCTATTACATCATATTGAATACCTGGACGCAACCACGCAAGATCTTGAGTTGCTAATCGTTTTTAAAATCTACAACACTGAGAGCCAGTGTGTCACACTTGATGGCACGGGCCGGGCTGGACCTCCGAGCTCGAAAGGGCCCCCAGATTCTGACCTGTAAGTTGCTCGAGTTCCACAATCATTGTGAGTCACTCAGTCTCACAAATTGCAAAAAAGGTGATCATTGACAACCAATTTTGAAAATTGATTGGGAATCAGAAAGTAACAACCTTGCACCAATCCATCAATTAGGGTACCCTAGGGCCTACATTTTATTGCAGCAATATTGTGTTTATTGCGCAGCAGCTTTGACCAACCCTGACTTTGGTTGCTGTTCCCATTTTGTCCTAGTTTGCACCATTGGTAGGATCATCCACAAGTGATACTGAACAGTTGCAATTCCACTCAGCATGCTATAAAGTCGATCCTACAACAATTTTCTGAAGCCTACCTACCTACTAGGTTCAAACTTTACTCCTCACGTCACGCGCCACGATCACTCGGGAAATGCTAGCACTACAGCCATAACTCGGCAGCCGCTGCGACAACCTCATGGGATTATAAAGGGTAATAATATAATTTTGGTATGGGGTTGGTTGTATTTTAGTATAGTGGTGCCAAGTGGGTTTTGTTCGGTATAAGGGTGCAGATAGGGTCTATACTAGTATAGCCCCACCTTGAAGGACCAGTTTTGGTATAGGACCACAAACAAGGCCAATTTGGGTATGTTGTTTCAGAACCCTAACTTTAGGGCATGGCCAACTCAACAGAAACCCTACTCAGGGCGTTGTCTGGTCAGGAATGAAC